>BQNB010035702.1:11540-49040 GCA_026074375.1 Tanacetum coccineum
ATTTATAAAAATTTCGACATGACCCGTTCGTGTTTACATGTTTTTCCAAAGTCGTAGACTTTATTTAAAACAATTTTCAACCCACTTTCAATCCACTTTTCATACTTACAAATTATACATCATCAATTCCATTATTATTTGTAACGTCTAACGTTCAAAAATAATTAAACGTAACGCATCTAAATCGTATACTATTAAATAATCTATTCGCGAACTTATCCAATAAGCTACACCATAGCTTTACGCCTAGGTGTTTTGTATTTATGTTGGGCCTTGGCCCATTAAGTCCGAAATTGTAGTTTACTTATCCATTTAATCCGATAAGCAAAACATTAAGCAATAAACACGTGACCTAAAAATAAGCTATCAATAAGCTCACAATAAGCCAAGTATCATAAGCCGAACCATATAAGCTCAAAAATAAGCTCATGGTGTTGGCCTTGTATGTGGGACGCTTGTCCTTTCCAAATAAGCTAGAAAATGAGCTAATAAAATATAAGTCAAATCAAAATAAGCTAAAAAAATATTTCTTCTTTCTTTTCTAGTTTGGCCGAACCATATATAAGCCCTAATAAGCTCAAAATAATCAAATAAGCTTTCAAATAAGCTCACAAATATAAGCCGAATATAATAAGCTCAAAAGTACAAATATTATTACATGAAAATAACCACGATCACAAAGCTAAGATTTCCTTATATTTCTTTACATATATTTCAAACCATAAGTACACCCTTTTATGGTTTATGTAGTTTTAAAATCTTGTTTTTCACATAATAAGTTGTACAACTAGCATGTATGCATCATGAGAATTATAAAAGTACAAGTTATTTAAGAATTTGAAGACTTACAAAGTTGGAAGGTTTTTAGAAGGAAGAATGAGATTAGAACAACCCAAATGTTGTTTAATTAATACCCGAATGATACAAATGATCAAACCTTCAATGAATCTTTAAGTGTTTTTTTATCAAAGATGAAGAATTATGAAAGTGTGTGTGTGTGTCTTAGGTGGTTCGAACAAAAGAAGACAAAAAGAAGAGAGAAAACTAAATTTTTAGTGTGTGTGTGTTATGAATGAGATAATGGAAGTATAGTGGGTTAAATAATACAAGATTACTTCACACACTAAATGTGTGTGTGTGTGTGTGTTTCATGTACAAGAGACAAGAAGAGGGAAGGGACTAATTTGATCCTCCAATCAAATTCAACTTATAACAAATCATGTGATCAAGGCTTGTCTTATTGATTTTGAATTCAAACTTTCTCACCAAGGGTGATAAGGGTGTTTGTTTGTGCCGAACAAGACAAGGGGGGGACCAACTAATTTTCTTTATTTTATTTTGCTAGTGCTTCCCAATTGATTTATTTTCCAAGTCTTGCATGTAAAAACTCATGTTATAAGTAAACCACGATTAACACAAGTAACAAAACGAATAACGGTATCTCCGAAAATTATGAAATTTTAAATATTGCCATAAAATGTAAAAACATGGCTATTGCTAAAATACTACAACATTAGGCATCCCAGTTCGCTCCCGGAGAGGATTCTCAGATAAAAGCGGGAAAACTTCCCGGTTTCACGTAAATATTAAACGAAGCTTCAAAAATTCAAATTGCTTAACGAAAACGGCTAAATTATTGAACAGAAATTCTCTGGGTGTCACATTTGGTGAATAATATATTTTGGGAAGATATTGCATATTGATTATAGACTTTGCATGAACTCTAAGGGAAACACCCCAATACGCCATATTGGCCTAGCCCAATACGGTGTATCTAGTCTTTTTTAGACACTATAAATAGAAGACACAAAAACGAGTTTTTAGTGTACAGAATCATATTCTTCATACCAAACACATAAAAGATGATTTTCTAAAGAAAAGAAGAGCAACCAAAGGTCAAGCATCGATCACGATTCCATAGAAGACACCGTGTAATTCCTATACTCTTGTAATCATTTAATTTTTGGTATTGTTCGGTAAAACGTTTAGTTTACCTTGGTTATTTGATCACGCTTGTATAATTACAATGGTTATGGGCTAATACCCTAGGGTATTAGCCATCCTAATGAAGATTTAATGTTTGGTTTGTTTTAAAATCGATTTTCTTAATTTATCGTTAAAAGTTTAATTATGTTTATCGTATGACACTTGTCTACGTGTTTGAATATCCAACCTATCATGAAACTGAGTCTAGTTACACCTAACAAGCGAGCTAGATACTAGGATAGCTCTCCATATCGTGTTTTATATTACTGGACCAATAGGATCACACATAACGTTCTATCTTTGTCTTTAAATTAAGAGCTTAGTTGGACCAGCATGTGACCCGTAATGTTTCAACAAGTATGTTCTTGATTAATTGATAAAGATTTGAACAATGGACAACCAGTATATAAAATACCGTCAAACAGTAAGTGGGTAAAGTCCTAATGGGCTAGGGTTTATCAAGATCACCATTTCTTTAATCCCTAGATAGATTATAATTAAACTAAAAGGATGCTTTATGCGGATACGTTAATGGTGACAGGATTCAATGTGTCTAGGTCTTAGGATGATGTCCCGCCTAAGTCTTAAGAATGATATGTCACTTCGAGATAAGAAATCATTACACTAAATCAACAAACCAGCATTTAATTGGATTTAATATGGCTAATACGGTTTTCTATTATTTGGCTTGTACCGTGTAACATTTCTCAATTTCAGGTCAGTATACGACTCCTATTATTCGTCACTGTTTATTTTGGTCCAATACGTGTTTACTTTTAAATTAACTTTAAGATAAATCGCGTAGACTAGAAATAATCATTTAGTGTAAACGGTCATCAAATAAATCAAGCTTTACGTTGAGCAAGTGTCAAGTAATTATTAGGAAGATAATTATTGAATTTGCTCATTTTCTATTTTTTATTGGTCACGTAAATGGCTTACGTTTCGCAATAAAATGCATTTAGACACACCATGGAAATACCTAGACTTACCTAGACTCAAACCAATACCCATTTTAAATGCCTAAACACAAAATTTAATCAAATCTTGTGTTAACAACACAAGAATGCCGAGTGTGGGTAAGTAAACCCACATAAAAATCATCCTAGGTGATTTACTAGCTACCAAAGATCCCTTAATGATCCTTAAGAGTACAAGTACCTCACCTAGCTAATTAATGCAAGTCCTAATGGTCTCCTAATGACTAATTATCCAATGGTTAATAAACAATTTTTGCCTTTGACCCCTCTTAGCCACGGTTATCCATGCAAGAGCACATAAATCCTTAAGATTTGTAGAATCAAGCAAATCTTGTAAATCAACTAACTAATTAAAACATGTACTTAGGTGGTTTAGCCTAAAACCATGGGTTATCAACTAGAACCCCCCTAAAACTACTATATTGGCTCGTGTTCTAGTCAAGAGGGAACCAAGAGAGTTAACTAGCCTCATTTCCTATAAATAAGACTCACTAGTACACAAAAGACATTTCCAAACTCTTAATACTCTCTCCAAGATAAACTTCTCTCAACTACACCTTGTTTCATTCGGCATTGATCCAAGCCGAACCTTATTCGAACCACATTCGTTCTAAGAACACAAAGAAGCCTTAAAGATCACGAGCTAAGGGATTCGGGTTATAAGCTTTAAGCTTGGATTATATACGCGTTAGGGTATAAACGTTTGGGTTTACTTCACTATTCGCGTTCGCGACCTTAGGACCCTTTGTAAGTCATAACTATGCCTCATATGTCATGTTCATTTCGTTATAAGTCTTGTCTAAGTACATAAGTCATGAAATTTCCATTTGGGACATATGCGTGTGCATGAACATGCATGGTTTGACCCATGCATGGTTCACGCACCTAAGATTAACGAATAAAGTTTTGTGTGGTGTGTACGTGATCTAAAACATGGTTAATATACGGGGATAGGGCTTAACATGCGTCTAAATTACTAGAATGAATTCGTTTATGATCATTGGTTTCATTTGTGAGGAATGCAAGAAAACAACACGTTCACTTCTCACGTAAAACCGATAACTTGGCTTAGGAACGCATGTAATGACTTGTTGAACGAGTGCATGTATTAAATAATGAAGTGATAAACGTTAACTAGTG
This sequence comes from Tanacetum coccineum, assembly GCA_026074375.1. Classification (NCBI taxonomy): domain Eukaryota; kingdom Viridiplantae; phylum Streptophyta; class Magnoliopsida; order Asterales; family Asteraceae; genus Tanacetum; species Tanacetum coccineum. The sequence goes on from BQNB010035702.1 coordinate 15,647, forward strand.
CTAGATTAATATGTCAAAACCCTAAAAAATCAAACTAGTGGCTCAAGGTCACTATTCGGGTCACTTTGGCTTGGCAGCCTATCGTGGGAGCCCAACAGGGCCAACAAGCCTCGTATAATAAGCCTACGGCTTATGAATAAGCTATACAAGCTTAGTGGTTGACTAGGAGGGCTTATTTAAGTCACTTAGGCCTTGCCTTGCCTTTTTGGAAATAAACCAAACCCTTAATGGACTCACGAGCCCATTAACGAACCCATCACGAGCCATAAAGCTCCCAATAAGCTCTAAACAGCTTAATGGTAACCTTATATAAGCATAATTAACTTAATGGACCTAAATGTAGTTAAAGGACCTTAATGGACCTAATCTAAACCTTAAAAATCCATTCGGACCCTTAATGGGCCCAATAGCCCATCAACGAGGGCTTATTAGCTTATTTTGATAAGCTGAACCAGGAAACAGATTTAATGAGCCTAACGAGCCTAGAAAATAAGCTAGGAATGCTTATTGGACCTTTTTATTCAATTCGGGTTGAGTTATTAGGCTCACAAGCCCAATAAGCTCTAAAAAGCCAAAATAAGCTCTCCCGAGCTTATTTTCAACTTAACCAACCTAAACAAGCTTAATGAAAGACAATAGCCCCCCTATTATTTTTAAATATATATATATATCACAATATTATTTTTTCTGCTTTTTAAAAACAAATCGACCTTTAACGCTTATTGGTCCTTAACGGGACTAATAAGGACCTTTATCCAAACAAGCTAGGGCTAGGCTTTTTATGACTTATTTAGACTTATTAACATTAATGCCACGTTGTTGGGAATTTAATGGGAGTAAAAACTGCAATTTTTACAAAGTCAGTGGGACTAAAGTGACAAATTTATAACTTTAAGGTTCAAAACAGTCATTTACTAAAATTTTACAAGTCCCAAGGACTGTTTCGGTTAATTCTGGAACTAGGGGGATGTTTCAAACTATAAGGGACCTAAAGTGTAATCTTTGAAAGTTTAATTACATAATAAAGTGTAATATTGAAACTTATAGGGTTTAAAATGTAAATATGGTATAATTCCTACCTTAGGGGTTGTTTTGTAAATTATAAGAAACTTAAGGGTATTTTGTGAACAAAGGTGAAATATTTAAACACTTAACGAATCGGGCGAATTATAATATATTTGGATATTATTCAGTTTTAAATAACGGCTTAATAAATAAGAACATTTATTAACAAAATATATACGTTTCCTAAGGAGCCCATCATGATTTCAATCAATACAATAACATGTGCACCATCACAAAGTGATAACAGTATATATTAAAACTTATATTTGACATTTAGTTTATACACTGAGTCGTTAGCTAAAATATGTAGATAAGACTTGCGTATTTACTTAGCATTTGACGATGTGATCATTGCTATACTTGGACTATATAAAGATCATTCAGAAGGCACTACCTGTCGAGGTGAGTTCATGGCCCCACGTTTTTACATTTATTTAAATGGTTTACATCTTTGGGGTGAGAACATGCTTTGTTTTACAAACTGGACGCAAGTGTACATTTTATACAATGATTACGTGTTTGCCTAAGTAGCGATAACACACTAAGCCCACTATCATGAACTGTCAATTACTGGATTTTAAGCGCGAGTGTTATAAATAGATCTATTTGGGATTGACATCCCCGTTTGGGTGAGTAGCCTCAATGTGCCGGTTTGCCGGACAACAAATGTATACCATGTCGGATTTGGATGTTTAGGGTTAGAACTCTTTCACGGTAATGTTGGCCTATTTATTGCATTCATACATTGTCGAGGCTTCAGTGTCATGAGCTTAGGTTAGACGTAATTACTTTTTATGATGTTGCATTTGTTGCTTAATCATACAATTGGAAATCTTGCGGTTCTATTATTGATTTACATAAACCTATGAATTCACCAACTTTATGTTGATATTTTAAGCATGTTTTCTCAGGTCAATAAGGCACGGGATGCTCAGATACATTGGGGGTCACTCTTTGGAAAGAGTCAGTACTAAAGATTTGGGCGTATTACATTTTGGGAACATTTGTTATAAACCGAAATCTTTACTTATATTGTCGAACAATTTAAAGCCATGAGCTTATGTAATGAACAAGTATTTTGTTAATCCAATGTATCTTTTTAAAAACGACACGTTATGTTCGTTCTGTGTCTTTGTGCTATTGGATCTATGAAATAACGCCCTTAGGATATTCACATTCCGCTGCTACCCAGATTGAGGGTGTTACAGATTGGTATCAGAGCCAAGGTTATAGAGAACCAGGTCATAAGTTTTGTCTGGACTATAACCATTTTTCAAACTTGTTTTCACAAAATGCGATTTATGAGGAGACATACATGCATTACTTGGGTGTTACATCTGCACTTATATGGTTTCACTATTTTAACATTAGTAGGGTACTAAGTGCTTACATGATGATTATGATGAGTATATAAAATATACTCAAGTATATTACTATAAGACTTCTTATAAAATAGAATCTTATAGATATAACATAGAGACCACTCTTATTAATTAAAGCTTATAGACATATCATACCGATCTTTCCTATAAGTAATACTTATATAGATTATTTTTGCTTTTTGCAGTAATCATGTCTTCTGCGACATCTGCGGTTACCTACACTTCCGTTTACACTAACTCTGAGCCCGGCAGAGCCTTCTGGGAGCCGATGATGAGGAGATATCTGAGGGAGGCATCACACGGGTCATCGTATTAGGATACTACAGACTCCCGATGCAGCCAGTAGCCCCACCATCATCGGATTACATACCAGGCCCAGAAGATCCACAGACACCGCCAGTTCCTCAGGACGAGGATGAACATGAGCCTATGCTCGTACATGCACATGATCTTGACTACGTACCAGAGCCTATATACCCTGAGTATATACCTTTGGAGGATGAGCATGAGTTTCCAGCTGAGGAGCAGCCATTACCTCCTGTTGATTTACCTACTGCTGAGTTACCCAGAGATGTTACTGAGTCGGATCCCGAGGAGGATCCAGGGGAGTACGAGGATGATAAGACAGAGGATGGTCCGGTCGACTATCCTATGGACGGGGAAGATGATGGAGATGATGATGACGATGATTCATATGGGGATGATGCTGATGGTGAGGATGAGGATGATGAGGACGAGGACGAGGAGGAGGAGGAGGAGGAGGAGCACTTAGCTCCGGCCGACTCTGATATTGTTATACCTATTGATGAGCCTATTTTCCCACCTAAGGGAACAGAGCCTATTATACCACCACCCTCCACTGACATTACTATTAGGGCTAGGATTACCATCCGGCCTCAGAATTTCATATCCCTTCCACAAGAGGCAGAGGTTGAGAGACTTCTGGCCATGACTACTCCATCACCATCACCACTCGTCTCACTATCACCACCCTCTATAGGGGAGCGCCTTGTTAGGGGCATTGCCCCACCTACACATTCATCACTACCACATGCATATTAATTTGTTGAAAGTAAGAATATGGATGTTACTACTGTTGTTACACCTAGTAATGATAAGACTGTTGAAAATAAGGGTGTTTCTAACATAATTGAATCTAATGCAGTTAGCATGAACAACTCTAGTACTCCACTCATTGAGGATTAGAACTCTGATGATGAAAGTGAGAGAGATTATAATGTTAGACCTAGCACTGAAAAGATAAAATCTATTAAGACTGTTAGGGAAACAGATGCACCTAAACAAAACAAACACAAATCCCTAGAGTGGAGACCATAGAAAACTTGAACAATCTTATGTTCCCAAAGAACTAGGAAGGACGTTAAGAGATTAATGGTATGTCTTAATTACACATACTTTTAACCATTTAAAAACGAGCTAAAATAACCAAAAACAAGACTTAAAAATGCCAAATATATGGCTTGTTTTGCTAATTGTGTTGTGCAGAACGGAATAACTAAGAAAAGGACGAAAAACAAAGCCAAAACAACAAAACCGGACTCGGAATGGAAAAGACTGTGAAAGACAAAGCCAAATCGAAGCCGAAAAGTCAATCAAGTCAAAAAGTCAACAGAAAAGTCAACTGGTCAAGGTCAAAGTCAACCCAAGTCAACCCCGACAAATCCAAAAGTCATCAAATCAAGAAATATAAGTTTAAGGGTTGAAATTGCCAAACCCTTAAACTTATATTTATAAAAGAAAAGAGAAAAAAGAAGACAAGGGCCGATTTTGCAATTCACTCAAAGAAACAAATGGGGGGCAGTTCTGCCAACACCCCATACTTGTATACCCCAAGGACGAACCTTGCAAAGAGTTATATAACTCTTGGGGACTTGTTTTGCCAAGTCCCCAAAAGTTATATAACACCAAGGACCATGGGTGCAATCCACCATAACACTTTGAGGGACCATGTTTGCCAAATACCCAAACTTGTGCCCTGTCACTTTCTTTTTCATACAACCATTTTTCCCGCCTTTCTTTTTCCCCCCTAAAACACAATCACGGGTTAACATAACCCGTTTTACCCTGTAAACCTTCACCCCCACCATGGATATTCATTTTCCCCCTCCTCCACTACCTTTCCCAGCTGTGAGATTGCCAAGTTGGCAATCCCACACCTCCCAATACCTATTTCGACGGCCAAGATGGATTTTTGATGAAATTGGAGGGCTAAGATATGTTTGCTTTCCCCCTCTCACACAACTAACACAAGAACTCACTATAAAAGAGATGAAGACAGAAGATTAGAGTAGTTAGTTTTTAGTTCTTAGTTTTTAAAACTTTGCAATTTTTCGTATTTCTCTTCAAATTTTTAATCAGCTTTAAGCAATTGTAACCTGTAATCTTTGGCTTGTATGTTAACTTTTTGAGTAATGAAATTCAGTTAAAAAGTTCCTAAAATCTTTATTTCAAAAAATTAAGCTAAATGTACTCAATAACTCCAATAAGCTCATTTGAGCTTATTCTTGTATAAAAAGCTCAAATTAGTGAAGGCTTGTCAAAAGTCACTCATTTCACACATCTAAGTCTATTCATCAAACAAGACATTTGAAGCTCATGAGATACACTTTGGAAGCTAAAAGAGAAAGAAATAAGCACCAAAGAGCCTTATTGACTTTTAAGCTCAATTTTAGAGCTAAGGTGCCATTAAAGTTTCAGGTTTTAAGCCTCACTAATCAGAAGAGTGGCTTTGTTCTGAGACAAGACAAAAACACCAAGGTTGTCATTTCCTAAACTTCATTCTAGCTTAATTCTAACTTAAAACATTAGCTTATTTCCTGTTCAAATCTGTGCAAATATGTTTGTTTAGACTTGTTGTTTAGATGTTTTAAGTCTTCATTAGATTTAATGTGTGTAATCTCAGTTTCTCTTTTAAAAATGTCACTTAAGTAGTTAAAGCTAGGAGAGAAAGTAGCTTATTTCAATTAATAAGCCTATAAAGATTTAAGTTTTAAAGTAGCTTAAGTTAGATAAAAACTAGGGTGAGTAGATAAAAAGTTTTAGCTTGATTAGTGTTTAAAACAGTTTTTAAGCTCATTTTATTTGGGATAAAATTGGTAAAGGGGTGTTTGGGATAACCTTAAAACGGGTCAAAAAGGGTGTTTGCATGGGTTAAGGTATTTGGGTTAACTTTAGCTTAAGTTTTTAAGCAATTGTAAGCTGTTTTTAGAAAGTTTTTAGTTTTAAAATAGTTTTCTAAAGTTTTTAAAACGTGTTCAACAGACTATGAGGTTTTAAGAAACCACAAGTGCTTATTTGATTAAGACTTGTAGTTTTGAGGTTTTTGCATCAAAAGGTTGTTTATTGTGTGTCTAAAAAAAACTGTCAAAAGCCGTTTTGGTCTTTTGACTTTGTGAGTCAAAAACCACAAAGGTCTTTGATCACAGTTACTAAAACCAAAAAGCCATTTCACCACGCAAAAATAAGCAAGTAAAAATGTTTTTAAGATTTCACAATTTTTGCACAAGTTGTTTAGGTAGAACTCTAAATCTTTTAAGACTTATATTTCAATTTGACTATTTGAAAGCTTTTTAACAACTTCAAATAAGCCCATAGCATTAAGCTTAAATCTCCCCTGGTGTCAAAGGGGATATTTTAAGCCATTTTTCTTGCTCTTAAGCACACTTAAGCCCGAAGTTTTTGGCTATTTTAAAAGCTTATAGCCCTTGATAACCCTCAAAGTTCAAGCTCTTAAAAGAGCTATTTGTGTGCTTAATTTAAGCCAAACATGCCCTTATTGGCTGTTTTTGAGTCCTTTAGGCTGCGATTGCTTATTTTTGATTCAGGCTTATGAGTTATTCCATAACTCCATGTGTTCTTACAGCTTATTTAGATTTGATAGTTAGTTGTTAAGCTTATTTACCTTTTTTTAGCTTATTTTTCCAAGTCTTAAGCACTTTAGCTTTTAACTCACTTTAAGCTTTTCGGTCATATAAGCATCCCCACAGCTTATAGGCCTTAAGCCTTTAACTTTCAGCTTATTTAGATTAGTCTAGAGCCATTCTCAATATTTTAAGCCTTGTCATAGCTTGATTTCGACCCCAAGTCCAAAGGACTTAGCATTTTCTAGCTTTAAGCCCAAATAAGCCAAACTGTCAAGTTTGAGCTTATTTTTAAGCTATTCCTTTGCTTTTCATAAAAACTCTAGAAGACATTACAAAACAACAGTTGTTAAGCCCCACGAGCTTAACAACTTTGCTTCTTTGAGTTTTCGAAAAAAAAGGGGAAGACACTGGTCCGGGTGAGCAAGACTCGAACCCGGGACCAAGCGATACATCCCCTTTATAACCAACACACTCTACCACTGCGCCCTTGGGTCTTTTTCGTTAAAGACTCAAGGGACTTTGGTTATATACACTTTTTGCCCAAATAAGCCTATAAGCTGTTTGGCTTATTTACGGGCTTATTTGTTAAGCATACTTGTTTTTTTATTTTTCGTAGGACCTTATATAGTAAAGTTATGTTTGTAAATTTTCAAGAATTTTAGTAATCGTTTTTATATTTTTTATAATTTATTTTAGTTTAAATTGTATTTAATTCATAATAAATACAAAAAATTATCAAAAAAAATATTTGCTTTTAGAAAATTTTCTTTTGTCAACTAGTATGTTGTAGGAAAAATATAAAAATTTTCGTAGGGTCAATTTTGTAACTTTTTGCTTTTTAAAGAACGGTTCCGGGTACGGATTTTGTTTTGACTCGTTTTTGGGTCCAAACGAACCTGCTCCCGTTTCGTCTAGTCTTTTTCATTCTTCGTTATTTGATCCCTAGAGTAGTTTAGAAGCAAAATTTCTTCGTAGGTTTATTTTTAAATTTTTTAGGTTTTTCCCCCTTTTGTTCGAGATTCGGGCTCTCGTTTTCTAGTTTAATTTTGTAATTTCTAGGTTTTTCTTAAACGTTTTAGTCCGTTATTATCTAATTTCACTTTTTCCAACTTCCCAAACCATTCCTTCCTCAAACTCAAATCTTCGATCGTATCGATTTACCAGTCCAAAAGCGCCTCCGTGGTGATAAACGACCCCGAGAAAGCTCATATACTACTTCTCGGTTTCATTGATTGCTGGTTTTTACACTTAGATATATATTTTATATTTTATTATATATTATATATATTTACGGTGTGAATCCCAGCCGATCAATTTTTGCGACGTTGCCAGGGAGGGCGTGCACCTGTAATCGTTACGTTGATCAATTGTTTTGAAATTGTGAATATTTACTTATTTTAAAAATATAAAAAAAAGTACAAAAATATTTTCATTCTTTAGTATAATTACAGATAAAAACCAAAGAAAAACAAAATAATAAAACTTGTCCATAAAAAAAGAAAATGAAAATTCACAAATGGTAAAATACCAAAATAATATTCTCAATCTGAGGTATTTTCATAATAAGTTCCGGTGAACTTGTTGGTTCCCAACATCGAACAAAGATTAAAAACATGCCTTTTGTGTCTCTACACTATCGACTCACCTGAAAATTTTAACAAACTATAAAGTGGTATAAGGAGGGTTATTCCTAGGACTAAACGACACGAAAGGAGAAATAACCTTCGCGCTAATTCCCTACTCCTTCCACCTCTACCGCTCACACTATGAGTTTATCTTTTGAGAGCTACCGTGAAGTAAGTAATTATTTGGTTTAAGTTGTCTTATCTTATTTTCCGTTAAAATCAATTGTGAATAAATCTTTTGAAAAACCAAAAAAAAAAAAATTAGTGTAAATTTTCTTTTTGTATTTCTATTTTGTGCATGCGCAACTCGGTCTCAAGCCCGTATTTCAGTTCCAGACCTCCTGTCCGTCAGCCTTCTGTTGAATCATCTAATCTTGAGAAACCTGATAATCCTCCCATAGTTACGATTGCTAGATAATCGTACTATGAGCGCAATTGCCTTCGAGCACACCCAACAGGTTACGAGGCTTGCGATAGATATTCTAATAATCACCGCAAATACATTGAGATCAAGCATGGTCTTCTGAATCTTTCCAAAAAAGAAAGCAAGCAATATTTTGGAAATGATAAAGAAGACCCACATGTCTCACATCCGTTTATTTCAACAAGATCACTCTACAATGAAGATTCCGAACCGTACCAAATACGTCGGTTAAACTATGCTTTCCCCCTGTTTCGCCTCGAAGGGCTGCCCGGATTTGGCTGGAAAAAAAGAACCCCCTGCGGGGTCGAAGAATTGAAACAAGGGATGATCCTGTTTTCGAAATTTATTACCAAATTTCTTCCTCCCTCTAAGACGACAAATCTCAGAAATGAAATCACGAGATTTCATGCAAAAATTGGATGAGACGTTTTATCAGGCCTTTGGATCGTTTCAATGAATCCTTTTAAGGGGATGCCTCATCATGGTTTATTCAGAATTGCATCAACTCGATACATTCTATAATGCCTTTACTCAAATGATCAAGATTCATTGAACTCGTGCTGCAGTGGTAACTTCTAGACAAAATGCCTCGAGAATGTTTAAAATCACGAGAGCAAGTCTAAGGTACTCAATCAAGAAACAAAGCTGTTGTAGCTAAACTGATACAAGCTCTTCACACCCAAGCAGTCAACATCTGATGTTGCAGAACCTCAAAGACATGGTTCGGTGCGATTAATTCTCGATAGAAAGAACCAATCCCCAGCTTCGCCCCCGTAAAAGCGGTTGAACAAAGTGTGTAACTTGTGGGGGAGGATCAATTCGTAATCAAAAAACTGTCCAGCCACCATAGCAACAGTACCATACAATATCAAGAGTATGTTCCCGGCCGCTGCGGCCAATTTTCAACCAGATAATTCTGGTTATCGACCTCCGATGCTCAAATCAAATTCGACCTCCTGGTTTTACCTCCATTCAGAATCTCAATGCAAATAATCAAAACACATTTCAATCGAGGAATAACTCCAATCAAAACCAAGGAAACAATTTCAACCAAGGTCAATATATCGACCTCCGGTTCATCAACCAGTAGTTAATCAACCAATAGCTCATCAAGGACCTGCTCCTTCAGACACACGTGTGTCAAAAACAGATTTTTGAAGCTTGCACAGCCAATAGAATGCAGTGTTGAGAAACTGCTAAACCAAGGTTCAAAACCTGCAATCCCAAAATGGCAAATTTGACTGATAGCTTTCAAATTGGTTGCTGCTATACAGCTTCACTTCCAGTTCTGAAACTCTGCTGTAACAATTTGTTACTCAACCCCAAAGGAAGAACTAAAAGGATCACTACCTACTTAAGTGGTGTTTCCATTCAAGACCTGTAAAGCAGTCAATCATGACACCGAGGTGACAAAGGACACGATGCCTCCTGCTAATAACGGAAGCACCGAAGACGTCCAACCTCCTGTTGTTCAAATTCAGTCTCGTAATCAAAATCCTGAGCCCAATGTTGCTCCTGTTGTCACTCCAGTTCCTAAAGCATCAATTCCATTTCCATCAAGAAGAAATGATGAAAAGCGCAAGGAAAAAGCTAACGACCAAAACGAGAAATTCTATGAAATCTTTAGAGATTTAATTCGCGATTAGCTTTAACCGGATGCCTTGATGCTCATCTCCTAAATTTGCTTCAGACTTTAAAAACCTTAAATGGAAACAAAGAAATATTGAGCGAATTGGCAAGAATCTCCTTTGAATGAGAACTGTTCAGACGTCATCCTCAACAAGTACTCAAAGAAACTTGGAGACCCTGGCCGATTTCTGATTCCATGTGAATTTACGGGGATTACTACATGCAACGCATTGGCTGATCTTGGTGCGAGCATTAATCTCATGCCTTATTCTGTCTGGAAAGATCTCGCTCTTCCTGAACTAACCCCAACTTGCATGACGTTAGAGCTAGCAGATCGTTCAATCACTGAACCAATCGGTATTGCTAAAGACGTCCCGTTCCTATGTTGGGAAAGTTCCAATTTCCAGCTGACATCGTAGTTGTTGCTTTTGAACCAAACCCCCAGTCCTTTAATTCTCGGGCGATGTATCCTTAAAACAAGTCATTCATTGATAGATGATTTATGAAGTGAGAATTACCCCTTCTGTTGGCAAGGAGGCCATCACATTCAACCTGGACCAAACTTCAAAATACACAGCTGATTACGACCATATGACGCAAGAAAAAAACCAAAAAAAGATGGGGTGGGGTTTTGGTAGTGATAAGTTTTGTGAAGAGCAAAATCCGACTCATCGATATGCTAGTGAGAGTATCTCAAGAGGTCCTAGATTTCAAACGTGGATCGCAGTATGGCAATCACCCACTCCATATTTTGAGCCAAATAGTTTTCTACTGGCTGCTCCAAATCTCACTCCATTCGGTACAGTGATTTTCTCTTGAATGGAAGAAGCAATTCGTTTCTGCTCTAGAAGATGATCGAACTTCATCTGAAGTTGATCCCTAACTTTATCAGATCTGAGTGTGGACATCCTGAATTCTAAGCAATTTTGAACATTGAACCACCACCCCCATCCCAAATCATGAACAATATATGCCTGAAGTGTAAAAGAGCTCAAACTATGATGAAGCTAAAACCGTTGAACCTTCCAGTATGAACCTCCCGAGGTTGAACTCAAGTAACTTCCACCAGCCATCTTGAATACGCATTTTGGAAGGAGCGACAATAATTGCCTGTCATAATTGCTAAAACTTGAAAGATGAGAAAAGGCAGCTCTTCTCAAGTTTCTCAAGTCCCACACAAAGCGAGCCATCGCTTGGAAACTCCCGATATAAAGGGTGTTAGCCCAATTTTGTACTCACAAAATCTAAGGAAGAGACTACGAACCATCCATGCAAAGTCAGCAATTGTAAATCCAAAAATCACGACGTTTATGAAGAAGGAGGTTGAAAAACTCCTTGACGCTGGATAGATTTACCCGAGTCTCTGACAGCCCTTGTTGAGCTCGGTACACTAGTTGTACCTAAAAAGTAGGTATGGACCGTCATCACAAATGAAGATAATGACCTGATTCCTACTACGAGTTGTCACTAGGGGATGGCGGGTATGTATTGATACAAAAACTTAAAGAAGCCACCCGGAAAGACAACTTCCCTTAGCCATTATGGATCAAATGCTCGAAAGACTAGCAGAAACGAATACTACTCGTATCCTCGATGGTTTACTCGGGAGTTTACTTTCAGATCCCAATTGACCAAAAGATCAAGAAAGACAACATTCACATGCCCATAACGGAACTTTATGCCCTATCGTCGCATGCCTTTTGGTCTATGCAATGCACCGGTAACTACCAAAGGATGTATGTATGACAATCTTCCCACGATATGATTGAGAAAACGATGGAAGTATTTATGGATGACTTATTTCAGGTCTTTGGGACTCTTTCGCCACGTGCCTATCATCATTAGAAAAGATGTTGAAAGCGGTGTGAGGACACCCAATTTGTCTTTAAACGGTGAGAAAGAGACAATTTATGGTAAAGGAAGAATTTGTTCTCAATGTACCCTAAAATTTTCTAAGTCTGGAATTTAGGTTGATAGAGCAACAGGTCGAAAGTAATAGGCCAACTCCCTCATCCGATCTCTGTCAAAGTGTCCGTAGTTCCTTGGTCCGCCGGTTTTTTACGATGATTCATTCCAGGGACTCTGCAAAATATTACCCGTCCTATGAATCATTTGCTTGAAAAAGAAGACTCCATTGTCTTTCTTGAAAAGTGTATCGATTCCTTTAATACACTCAAAAAGAAAAAGACATGAGGCTCCGATCTTAACTGCTCCCGACTGGACTTGCCCTTTGAACTGATGTGCGATGCTAGCGACTGATTAAATATCATTCGCGATTGGGGCATCCCGTCAAAGAAAAAAACAAGGCATTCAAACCTATACACTATGCAAGCAAGACTATGACGAGCCTGCAACTCACTACCCTACTACAAAAAAGAATACTTGCGTAGTGTAAATGCCTTTGAGAAAAGTTCGTCATACTAGTCAGTCCAAAAGCAAGTGAATACAGACCATTATCGCCATCAAGTATCTCTTTTGCCCAGAAAGGATGCTAAGGCAAGACCATGCGTGATCGTCTAGCTCCAATGAATTAGACATTTGAAGTTCGAGATAAAAAAGGAGCTGAAAATCTTGCTGCAGATCATCTTTCAGACTGGAAAATATCCTCACCAAGATAAGTTTCGAGAACAAGGAAATAAATAAGCATTTCCTCTCGAAACCCATGATCTATAGCGTCTTAAAGATGAATAGTACCCCAGTTTTGCCGATTTTGCAAATTACCGAGCGGGAAATTTGTATCAAGGGAATGAACATCCCAACAAAAAAATAAAATCTTCAAGGATGTACAAGCATTAATTTCCTGGATGAATCCCTTCTGTTAATAAACTTTGCTGATCAGGTGAAAGACGTTGTGTTATCTCTGGGCAAGAAGCTTTTAGACATTCTTAACATGCCACAGTGGACCGACCTGGTGACACAATGTGCCAATTACACAGCAAGAAAGTCTTCGATTCAGGGATTCTATTGGCCCACCATCTACAAGGATCCCATGAATTTGTCACTCATCCGATGAGACATTTGTCCAACGTCAAGGAAAAATTACGTAACGGGAATGAATGCCCACAAAACTCATCAAGTTTGCGAAATCTTTGGACATCTGGGGCATTGATTTATGGGCCAGTTCTCTTCCAGACTTCAAGAGGAACAAGTACCATAACACGGGCTGTTTACTAAACTGTCAAAATGGGTTGAAGCAAGGCGCTCCCCACCAATGATGCCGAGTTGTTTGTAAATTTTTTGAAAACTCTAATTTCTTGATTATGGTGCACCCCAAGCTATCAAAGTGATCGCGAACTCACGTTATTGCAATGAAACCAATTTACAAAGTCAAGCTTAAGTATGGAGTCACTCCACCCGTCTCTCCAGCGCGTATCACCCATAACAAGTGGGCAAGTTGAGGTGCAAATCGTGGTTTAAAAGCGTATTTCATGAGAGAAACGTCGGAGAAAATCATGCCTCCCTGGTCGGACAAACTCGATGTATGGCTTTATATGGCCTTCCCGCTATACACCCACAGCTTACTAAACACCCAGTCGGATGCACTCCGTATAACTTGTGTAAGGAAAGGCATGTCATCTAACGCGATCGAGTTAGAGCATAAAGCCTTACTGGTGGGCCCACCAAGCATACAAATTTTGATGTTCTCATACTGCGGGTGATCACAGGAAAGTTCAACTGAATGAACTAAATGAACTTCGTGATCAAGCTGACAATCTTTGATCTATAAAAGAAAACCAAGAGGATACCACGTTGCCTAGAATCAAAAAACCGCGTTTTCAACGTTGGTGATCGTGATCCTCCTTTTAACTCTAACTGAAGATTTTCTCGGGCAAAATGAAATCCCGTAGTCTGGACCATTCCACCATTGTCCAAGTTTTTCCTTATGGCACTGCGATTATCTCAAAAACTCCAGGGCCCAACTTTAAAGTGAATGGTCATCGTATAAAACATTACTATTGTAGGAGAACATACAACCGAGGTTGTCCCGGATCTCCCAAAACGTTCCCCATGGACCAATAAATGTCGGGGACGGGTCAAGCGTCGAGGACCCTAAAAACAAGCGCTCGTGGGAGGCACCCCATTCTTTATCCATTCTATCTTCTTCGTTATGCTAATAAGTGTTTTGTGTTGAGAAGGCTGCATTCCCATTACCATGTGTTTTGTCCATGTTTTGTGTCTTTGTAATGTATGTCCAGGATTTCCGGATTGTGAAGACCCACTTCGCTTGCAAGTAATCCATAAGAGTTTCACATCCTCATCTTCATTTTGGGAATCAGTATCAAAACTATCGAACTAACCGTTTTATCTTTTGGCACACTTTATAAACGGCCTTAGAATTTACGTAGTAACCCCTTTGGAAAACATCGAGGACGATGTTATGTTCTAGTATGTGGGGGATCTTCGATTGATTTTTAACCTTTCAGTCTTGTTATCCACATAATCCCGTTTTACCACCAAATTTTTGCAAAAATACCCAAAAAAAAAATGAAAAAATTTCAAAATTTTTCAAAAATAAAATAAGTGTTTTGTCACAAATTTTGACTTTCCTAATGGGTATAATGAGAATAATTTTTGACTCGATCGGGCGTGTTGAGCACTACTAGTTCCTCAACTTACTTCTGTATGCTACGCTCTTCTCGAATTCGATTGCTTCAATTTTAAAATAAGGGAAGAATAAGTAAGTGATAGAGTTAAAATCGAGAGTTTATGTGCTTGAACAAAAACTTATATGAGTAACGTGGTGGCTTTTCCCTCCCATTAGCTCTTAATCCACCTAATCATACGTACTCAATTCAATTCAACTAAGTCAATCGATGTTTTTAGAAAGAGCTTCAAATTTGTATCTTGATTCTTTAAAACAAGATTTTTCTGTTCTTAATAATTCGAAAGTTAAAATGCCAAAGAAGCATGAATGAAGTATGAATGCAAAAATGCATGAATATTGAAATTTTGCCAATGAAGCATACATTATATTATGATGAGACAAGTAAAAGAAAGTGTCGTTATATTCCCACTCCGCTTAACCACAGGTTGGGGTTCAAACTAAGACAATTTTACTTCTAAGGTTTGTATGTGTGATATCTCACCAGAAGCGAGGGTCCTAGGTGAGGGTTCAAACTAAAACCTTATCCTTAGCGCATATAGTAAGAAGGTGTTGGTTTGATTTCCCACTACGCTAGCCAACGTGGTGGGTTTTCCAAACTAAGAACATCGTCGTTTGGTTTGATATCCTACTAGGGATCCCCCCCCCCCCCCCCCCCCCCCCCCCCCCCAGCAGCCAGTAGGTGTTCAAACTAACAACGAATCCTAACATAACGAACTTATGATTATAATAATAGAAGATGTTGCAAAAAGTTCTACAGTTAAAATCTCGTTCTTTAAAATCAAGTTACAAGGTCTTAATAAGTTGTTGCTTTGAGTCATGATTCATCTTGAATCACGACTATGGAAATAAGTTGATCTATGGTTGAGTTGAAATGAGTACACACATTTAAATCATATACCATGTTTTTGGAGTTCAAAAAATTTCACAAGTCATAAGTATGAGTGCATAAGCAATTAGAACTTATATTGACAAATGACTTGTTTCATATGCTTTGTTTGGATCTAGTGAAAATCAGGGGACGATGAATTTATCGTCGGAACATCCGTAGATTAATTCTATGGTCGTTTCTCATTCTACTCTATGAACCTATTGTAAATAAAGGAATCAAAAAATACAGGTAGTTCCAGAAAAGAAAAAGAAAAATCCAAAAATATTAGGATAGTCAGTGAAAGAAATAAAAAGTGTGAAACAGGACCTTGTCGATAGCTTTTGATTCTTGTAGTTTCCCTTGCCAAACACTTATGCTACTTTTCAAAGTTATTAGCGAGGAGATTGAATTCGTAGTTTTTCGTAATGCTTACTTCTAGCATTGCGTGAGGAACAGACGTCAATACCTGCCTAGTATGGGGGATTTGGTATGTGCTTAATTACACATACCTTTTACCTTTAAAAACGAGCTAAAATAACCAAAAACGGACTTAAAATGCCAAATATATGCTTGTTTTGCTAATTGTGTTGTGTAGGAACGGATAACTAAGAAAAAGACGAAAAACAAAGACAAAACACAAAAACCGACTCGGAATGGAAAAGACAGTGACAAAGAACAATAGCCAAATCGAAAACCAGAAAATTCAATCAAGTCAAAAAGTCAACAGAAAATATCAACTGGTCTCAAGGTCAAAGTCAACCAAGTCAACCCCGACAAATCCAATAGTCATCAAATCAAGAAATATAAGTTTAAAGGTTGAAAACTTGCAAACCCTTAAACATATATTTATAAAAGAAAAGAAAAAAAGAAGACAAGGCCCGATTTGCAATTCACTCAAAGAAACAAATGAGGGCAGTTCTGCAACATACCCCATAGCTTGTTAACTCCAAGGACGAACTTGCAAAGAGTTATATAACACTTGGGGACTTGTTATGCTAGAGTCCCCAAAAATTATACTAAACACAAAGGACATGGTGCAATCCACCATAACACTTTGAGGGACTATGTTTTGCCAAATACCCAAACTTTGTGCCCTGGTCACTATCTTTTGTCATACTAACCATATTTCCCGCCTTCTTTTTCCCCCCTGAAAACACAATCACGGGTTAACATAACTCCGTTTTTTAAACCCTGTAAACCTTTACCCCCACCATGGATAATCCATTTTTCCCCTCCTCACTACCTTCCCCACCGTGAAGATTGCCAATTTGGCAATCCAACACCTCCCAATACCTATTTCTACGGCCAGACGATTTTTGATGAAATTGGAGGGCTAAGATATGTTTGCTTTCCCCCTCTCACACAACTAACACAAGAACTCACTATAAAAGAGATGAAGACAGAAGATTAGAGTAGTTAGTTTTTAGTTCTTAGTTTTTAAAACTTTGCAATTTTTCGTATTTCTCTTCAAATTTTTAATCAGCTTTAAGCAATTGTAACCTGTAATCTTTGGCTTGTATGTTAACTTTTTGAGTAATGAAATTCAGTTTTAAAAGTTCTAAAATCTTTATTTCAACAATTAACCAAATTTACTTCAATAAGCACCAAAAACTCATTTGAGCATTATTCTTGTTAAAAAGCTCGAATTTGTGGAAGGCTTGTCATAAAGTCACTCAATACATCTCTTCTAAGTCAATTTACATCAAACAATGACATTTGAGCTCAAGAGATAACACTTTGGAAGCTAAAAAAAGTATTAAGCTCCAAAGAGTTATTGAGATTTAAGCTCATTTTAGAGCCTAAATGTGCCATTAGGTTCAGGTTTAAGCCACTCACTCAGAAAGAGTGGCCTTGGTTCTGAGACAACAAAAACACCAAGGTTTCATTTCCTAAACTTCATTCTAGCTTCTTATTTTTTTTAACATTTTTATTTTTTTAAAACTAAAACAATAGCTTATTCCTGTTCAAATCTGTGCAAATATGTTTGTTATAGACTTGTTTTTAAATGTTATATAAAAGTCTTTCAATAGATTTAATGTTTGTAATCGTCAGTTTCACTTTTAAAAAATGTCACATAAGTTAGTTAAAGCTAGAAAGAAGAATCTTATATTTCAATTATATAATCTATAATTTTAAGTTTTAAAGTAGCTTAAGTAGATGAAAACTAAGGGTGAGTAGATAAAAAGTTTTAGCTTGATTCTGTTTAAAACAGTTTATAAGCCCATTTATTTTGGGATGAAAATGGTAAATGGGTGTTTGGATAACCATTAAACGTGTCAAAAAGGGTGTTTGCATGGGTTAAGGTATTTGGGTTAACTTTAGCTTAAGTTTTTAAGCAATTGTAAGCTGTTTTTAGAAAGTTTTTAGTTTTAAAATAGTTTTCTAAAGTTTTTAAAACTGTGTTCAAGACTGTGAGGTTTTTAAGAAACCCACAAGTGCTTATTTGATTAAGCACTTGTAGGTTTGAGTTTTTGCATCAAAAAGGGTGTGTTTTGTGTGTCTAAAAAAGACTGTCAAAAGCCTTTGGTCTTTTGACTTTGTGAGTCAAAAAACCACAAAGGTCTTTTGATCACAGTTCAAAAAACCATTAAAGGCCATTTTCCACCACCAAACATAAGCAGTAAAAATGGTTTTTAAGAGTTCAAAATTGTGCACAAGTTATGTTTAGGTATAACACTAAATCTGATGAAACTTATCTTTTTCAATTGAGCTTATTTGACCAGCTTTTAACCAAGCCTGTCAAAAAAGGCCCATAGCATTAAGCTTAAATCTCCCTAGTGCAAAGGGGAGATTTTAAGCCACTTTTTCTTGCTCTTTAAGCACACTTAAGCCCAAGTTTTTGGCTTATTTTGAAAGCTTATAGGCCCTTGTATAAGCCCTCAAAGTTTCAGACCTTGAAGAGCTTAATTTGTACTTAATTTTAAAGCCCAAAACAAGCCCTTTGCTGTTTTTTGAGTCCTTTAAGGCTGAGGGATTGCTTATTTTTTATTCTGGCTTATTGAGCTATTCCATAAGCTCACTTGTGTTCTAACAGCTTATTAGATTAGATAGTAGTTGTTAAGCTTTTTACCCCTTTTTAGCTTAATTTTCCAGTCTTACGCACTTTAGCCCTTAAAGCTCACTTAAGCTTTTCCTGATCATAATAAGCTTCCCACGGCTTATTAGGCCTTAATTGTGGGGGTGTCCTTTAGACTTTAAGCTTATTTAGATTAGTTTAGCCATTCTCAGCTTATTTTAAGCCTTGTTTAATTAGCTTATTTCGACCCTAATTCCAAAAGACTTAGCCCTCTTTTTGCCATTAATCCCAAATAAGCCAAACTGTCAAGTTTGAGCTTATTTTTAAGCTTATTCTTTGCTTTTCATAAAAAGCTCTAGAAGACAAAGTTGTTAAGCCCCACGAGCTTAACAACTTTGCTTCTTTGAGTTTTCGAAAAAAAAAAGGGGAAGACACTTGGTCCGGGTGAGCAAGACTCGAACCCGGGACCAAGCGATACATCCCCTTTATAACCAACACACTCTACCACTGCGACCCATGGGGTCTTTTTCGTTAAAGACTCAAGGGACTTTGGTTATATACACTTTTTGCCCAAATAAGCCTATAAGCTGTTTGGCTTATTTACGGGCTTATTTGTTAAGCAACTTGGTTTTTTTTTATTTTTCGTAGGAACCTTATATATGTAATAGTTATTTTTTTGTCAATTTTTTCAGAATTTTTAGTAATCGTTTTATATTTTTTATAATTACATTCGTTAAAAGTTTATTTAATTCATAAAAAATACAAAAATTATCAAAAAAATATTTTGCTTTTTTAGAAAATTTTCTTTTGTCATATAGTTTGTAGGAAAAATATAAAAAATTTCGTAGGGTCATTTTTACAACTTTTTACTTTTTAAAGAGCGGTCCGGGTGCGGGATTTTGTTTTGACTCGTTTTTGGGTCAAACGAACTCCGTTTTCGGTCTAGTCTTTTTCATTCTTCGTTATTTGATCCCTAGAGTAGTTTAGAAGCAAAAATTTCTTCGTAGGGTTATTTTTAAAGATTTTAGGTTTTTCCCCCTTTGTTCGGGATTCGGGCTCTCGTTTTCTAGTTTAATTTCGTAATTTCTAGGTTTTTCTTAAACGTTTTTGTTCGTTATCATCTAATTTGACTTTTCCACCTTCTCAAATCAATTCCTTCCTTCAAACTCAAATCTTCGATTGTATCGATTTTCCAGTACAGCCTCGTTGGGGATAAACGACCCGGGAACATCACTTATGCGGGGGGGGGGGTGGGGGGGGTGGGGTGGGGGGCGCGGGGGGGTGGGGGGGGGTGGGGGGGGTGGAGTGGCGGGGGGGGGGGGGGGTCCCCTTAAATAGGTGGGCGGTCCCCTTAATTTTAAGGGGGTCGGCCGTGTATTTAAGGGGGCCGCCTGATTGATGGTTTTCACACTATATATATATATATATATATATATATAATATAATAAAATATAAAATATATATGTAAGTCTAAAAATCAACAAGAGCAATGATACCGAGAAGTAGTATAGAGTGTTCCCGGGTCGTTTATCCCCAACGAGGCTGGAATGGAAAATCGATACAATCGAAGATTTGAGTTTGAAGGAAGGAATTGGTTTGGGAAGTTGAAAAAGTCAAATTAGATGATAACGAACAAAAACGTTTAAGAAAAACCTAGAAATTACGAAATTAAACTAGAAAACGAGAGCCCGAATCCCGAACAAAGGGGGGAAAAACCTAAAACCTTTAAAAAATAACCCCTAAGAAGAAATTTTTTGCTTACTAAACTACTCTACGGGGACAAATACTCGAAGTAAGAAAAAGATTAACCGAAAACGGAGTTCGTTGACCCATAAAAACGAGTCAAGACAAAAAACTAGCCTAACCAAGGACCGTTCTTTTAAAGACAAAAAGTATGAAAAAATGAACCCTACGAAAAATTTTATATTTTTACCTAAACTAGATGACAAAAGAAAATTTTCTAAAAAAGCAAAAATATATTTTTTTTGATAATTTTTGTATTTTTTATGAATTAAATAAACTTTTAACGAAATTAAATTATAAAAAATATTAAATGTCTACGAAAAATTCTGAAAAATTTACAAAAAATACTAGATACTATGACTATTCTACGAAAAATAAGAAACAAAAAACAGTCAAGCGATAAGAAGTATATATATAGCCAAAAGCTTATAATAGCTTATAAGCCAAAAACACACTTAAATATTAAACGCTTGGGTCTTTAAAGAAAAGACACAAGGGCGCAGGTGGTAAGGTGTTTGTAAAGGGGGTAGACAGTAGCTTGGTCACGGGTTCGAGTATTGCTCAACCGGGGATGTATCGCTTGGTCCCGGGTTCGAGTCTTGCTCACCCGGGCCAAGTGTCTTTCCCTTTTTTTTTTCGAAAACTCAAAGAAGCAAAGTTGTTAAGCTCGTGGGGCTTAACAACTTTGTCTTCTACAACTTTTTGAGATAAGCCCTAAATAAGCTGAAAAATCAGCTTAAAGTCGACAGAAAAGCTTAAATGGGCTTAAAGGCTAAAATAACTTAAGTCAATTGGGACATGTGGGGGAATAAGCTAATCTTAGGATAAAATGAGCTAAGAGGATTAAACTAGTCTAAATAAGCTAAAAATAACACCAAGTACTTAAAACAAATAAGCTGGGAAAAGCTTAACTGTGACAGAAACTTAATCAAAGCTTAACAGCTTAAAGGACTTAAGGTCTAAGACAAATAAGCTAGGTAAATGGCTAAACAAGATTAACAACTAACTAATTCTACCTAAATAAGCTATTTGGACACAAGTGGGCTTATTAAATAAGCTGAAATTGCTAAAAGTGAAAATTAAGCAATCCCTAAATCTAAGTCATTCAAAAACAGTCAAAAGCCAAGTTTGGCCTTAAAAATAAGCCAACAAATAAGCTCACTAAAGTCTGAAACTTTGAGGGCTTATCTAAGAGCTTATAAACTCTTAAAATAAGCCAAAAACTTGGGCTTAAAAACACTAAATGACAAAGAAAAAGGGGCTTAAAATCTCCCCTTTGCACCAGGGGAGATTTTAAGCTTAACTTGAGTAGCTTATTTGACAGCTTATTAAAAGCTGTCAAATAAGCTCAAATTGTAAAGTTAACTTAAAACAGATAAAGTCTACTAGCTTGTGGACTTGTGCAACAAGTTTTGAGCTAAAAAAAAAGAGTTTTACTTGCTGAATTCTGTGGGTAAAAAAAGGCTTTTGTCTTTTTTAAAACTGTGACACAAAGGGACTTGGGTGTTTTTGACTTAACAAAGTCAAAAAGACAAAGGGCTTGGACAGCTTGAAATAAACACAAAGATGCACTCTTTTTGAACCTCAAACTCACAATTCAAGTGCTTATGGATATAAGCACTTGTGATATCTTGAAAATCTCACAGTTACACAATGTCTTGAAAAAACTCTTGAAAAACAAATTGCACACTAAAGTCTTTTTAAAAACAGCTTAAAAATGCTTAAAAACTTAAGGTAAAACTAACCAAAATACCTCAACCCATGGACAAGCCATTTTGACCCGTTTTTAGGGTTATGCCAAACACCCCTTTACTTTAAAGCTGTCAAAGCTAAGTGGACTTAAAATCTATTTTGAAGCTAAAACTTTTAAAACCTTTTATCTACTTTTACTTAATCTAACCTAATAAAGCTATTTTAAAACTAAAACTTGCAGCTTATTAATGGAAATAAGCCAGTTTCTCACCTAGCTTATTAAACTAACTTTGATAGTTTTAACTAAACTAGCATATAATGAAATGATAAGCACTTAACAAGTATTTTTACACACTAATAAGCATAAAAAACAGAAATAAGCTAAAAATAGGCTGAGTTAGCTTATTGCTACAGTAAATAAGCCAAATTTGAAAGAAATTTACCTTTGATCCTTTTGTCAAAAAGGATCCCTTGAAGACCTAAATAAGCTCTAATCCTACCCGTAGCTTATAAATAAGCTAAACTAAGCTGAAAAACCCAATAAGCCATCCATTATAGCTTATTCCTCCAAGCCTTTTCAATCAAACAGTGACCCTTGCTCCTTTTGAATTTCCCTCACTTTTATTTAGAAATTTTTGAAAAGAGAGATTGTAAGATTAAAAGAGAGTAAGATAAAGAGGCTTAGCAACACAATGTAAACAAAACCTTCACTGAATTTTTCATTAAGACAAGAACAGGTACAAAGAAACCCTTTTTTTTAACTTTTTAAAAGCTACTACAAAAACTTGTAAAATTACATAAAATTAACTTAAAACTTAAAAACTACTAAAAAAAACTACTTGTTTTTCACAATGGCTGTTACAAAAGCTATATATAGGCAAAACGACTAGGTCTTCCTTTCTTCTCTTTTCTTCACTTGTGTTTCTTTGAACACACATAAAAGGGGTGTGTTTGTTGTGAGAGTG
Organism: Tanacetum coccineum; assembly: GCA_026074375.1. Classification (NCBI taxonomy): domain Eukaryota; kingdom Viridiplantae; phylum Streptophyta; class Magnoliopsida; order Asterales; family Asteraceae; genus Tanacetum; species Tanacetum coccineum. Next base: position 38,546 of record BQNB010035702.1, read on the forward strand.
GTTCACAGCCTCCATCTTGGCCATTGATCTTTCTTGATACTTGTTCAAGTCATCTTGGTCGTCGAAATGAGTCTTGGGGAATTGTGGGATTGCCAACTTGGCAATCCTACAGCTGGGAAAAGTAGTGGAGGAGGGGGAAAATGATTATCCATGGGGGAATTGAGTTGCAGGGTAAAAGGAGTTGAGGTGATCCCGTGATTTTGGTCCTGGGTTTTTGGGTTTCAAAAGTGGCGGGAAAGAAAGTTATAAAGAGGAAAGGGTGTGTCAGGGTGATAGTTTGTGGAAATGGCAAAGTTGACCCTCCAAGGTTACTTATTTCATTGCATCCATGGTCCTTGTATTGTTATAACTTTTGGGGATTTGGCACATTCAGTCCCCAAGAGTTATAACAATACTTGCACCATTCGTCCTTGGTGTTATAACTTTTTGGGGACTTGGCAAAACAAGTCCCCAAGAGTTATATGCTCAATTGCATCACTCGTCCTTGTTAGTACAAGTATGGGGAGTTGGCAGTTTTGCCCCCCCCACTTGTTACTTTGCTTAAATGGCAATATGGCCCTTCTCTTCTTTTCTCCTCTTTTCTTTTATAAATATAAGTTTAGGGGTTTGGCAATTTCAACCCTTAAACTTATATTTCTTGATTTGTTGACTTTTTGGCTTTGGGGTTGACTTGGGTTGACTTTGACTTTGACCAGTTGACTTTTCTGTTGACTTTTTGACTTGATTGACTTTTCGGCTTTGATATTTGGTAGCTATTGTCCTTTCCCAGTCATTAAAATTTCCATTCGCGAGTCCGGAATATGTTGTTTTTGGCTTTGTTTTCGTCCTTTTCTTAATTAATCGTTCCTTACACAACACAAATTAGCAAAACAAGCATAAATTTTAGCATTTTAAGTCCTGTTTTTGGTATTTTAGCTCATTTTTAAAGTAAAAAGGTATGTGTAATTAAGCACATACCAGAGAGAAACTGCCTTTCCATAAGGTAGTGCCATTGTCTGTTGCAGATCCTGTCTACCCAGAATCTTAATCACAAATCCCCGGCAGCGGCGCCAAAAATTTGATTCGTAGAATCTTATACACGTAATAATAAAATATAATATGATGGAAATTACCAAATTACCCTTAAGGACAAAGGTAAAAAGGAAAATCTTCAAATATATATATATAATATAATACGTATATTAACCGGGAAGTATGATTCTAGGGTCGTTATCCCCCAACGATTTGTGAAATTGAAACCACGTTTGTTGTTCGGACAATGATTTGAATTGAAAACAAAGATTGGTTTGATTATCTATTTCTACAAATTAAAATAAGCAAATGATAACAATTAAGCACGAAAACGAATAACAGGAAATCAAAATTTAACTAAAAATGCAAAACGAGAACCCTAAACTGTGGTCAAAAAACCTAAATTTCTAAAATTAAAACCTAAATTAAATTTTTCTTTTTAAATGGACTCTAATTGACTAAAAAGTAAGTTTAAAGAAAACTAGAACAAAAACGGATTTGAAATGAGCTTTAAAACACGAAAAAAGAGAACGAGAACAAATCCCGTTCTTTAAAAATCAAAATTTTGCAAATTAAACCCTACGAAAGCAAAACTAATTTTCCTATAAACTTTATGATTAAAGAAAATTTTCTAAAAAAGATTTATATTTTTGATTATTTTTCTATTTTTTATGATTTTTTGAAAATTTTAATGAAAATAAATGTTTAAAAATACTAAACTAATTATAAAAATTCTAGAAAAATACAGAAAATAGCTTATACTAATTAGATCCTAGGAAAAATAAGCTTGAAGTCACAGCTTAATGAATAAGCCACGAAATAAGCTAAAACAACTTATTAAGCTTATGAGGGCTAAATGTGTATAAAGATTAAATTGTGTAAGAGTTTAACGAAAAAGACCCAAGGGCGCAGTGGTAGTGGAGTGTGTGGTGTGTGTTATAAAAGGGGTAGAGGGTGTTGAGGTCGGGGGTTCGAGCCTTGCTCACCCCCGATTTCCACCTTCCCCCCCTTTTTTTATAAAAAAACTTAAAAAAAACAAAGTTTTAGAACAGCTGAAAATAAGCATTTTTAATAAAAGAAACTTTTTGTGAAAATCCCTAAATAAGCTGTTAAACAGCTTATAATCTTGACAGAAACACTTAACTTATTTTTTTAAAGTTTGTCTTAAACTAAATAAGCTATAATACTAAATAAGCTAAAGTTAAGACTAAATAAGCTATAATATGCTAAACCTAAGCTAATGAGCTAAACAGAACTAAAAATAAGCAAGTAATAAGCTAAAAGACTAAATAAGCTCTAGTATTAAAACCAATAACCAAACAGGCCCTACAGGGACCTTTGAGCTTATTTTTAGATAAGCTCTTGGATCCTTGTAGGGAAATGGCTTATGCAAGCCTAAACTACAACTAATAAGCTTCCTAAATCAACCTTTGAAACAAAGTTTGAGACTCACTTGCTTATTACAAAAGTTCTTTGAAAACAGACCCTAGGCTCAAATCATGCTGAATTTTATTTTGAAACTGAAAAGACAAAAGGCTTATTTGACAGCTTAAAACAGATAACCTAATAAGCTTAATAAGCTAAAATAAGCTCAAAAATACTTAAACTACCTCTTAATCTACTTGTGCAAGAAATTTGAAAAGCTAAAAGTTATTTTAACTAGCTGAAAATTAAGACTAAAAATGACTAATTGCAGTTTAAAAGCTGCTGATGCATTTGACATGCATATGAACTAAATCTAAGACCCTATTAATGCAGACCTAAAATTATATTTCTAACACTCTTAAAACACAAGTCTAAATGAAAAGTAAGCAAAGACACAAACTGAATCTGAATTAAGCTAATAATTCAATTAAAACTAGACAGATTATGACCCTATGAAAACTTAACTCAAGAAAACTGAATTAACCCTATTATGACTTATGATACTAGCTTAAACAAACCTAAATGAGAGTTTTAAAGCAAACACAAAAGACCAAATGGTCAACAACAGTATTAACTTGTGGTTAAAACTGTTGTGCCAAACACTCCTTTAAAATCCATAAACCTCATTTAAACTTGCTAATTTGAAATCTAATTATTAAAACCTTAATACCAGATAATGAACAACTTTAAATAAGCCTAATAAGCAGTTATCACTAAGTAAATAAGCTAGAAATACTAAGCTACTACTTATGCTAATTATTTATTTGGTTTTTATTGATTTATGACAGTTTATGAGGAAAACTAGGTTCTACACTAATTTAAGCTAAAACAGATGATTAAACTAGTTTAACAAGCTAGAAGAGACAGAATTAAGCACAAATAAGCAGATCTAATTAAGCTAAAATAAGAAAATACGATTTAAGCTAAATTACTTGGAATAGAAAGTGAACTTACAAAATGCCTAGCTTAACAAGGCAGATTAAGGCTCAAGGAGCTTCTCTACAGCTCTAGCTTATCCTTTTGGATAAGCTAGTAAAGTCTAATGGGGTCTTCCATTGTTACCCCATCATCCATAAGCTTATAACTAATTTTTACCTTGATTTTCATTAGTTTAACTGATTATTTGGTTTAAGTAGTTTTAAGTTGAATTGATAAGCTCAATTCCAGCTTATAGACTAGAAGAGCTTAATAAGAGCTTAACACAAGCTTATGAAACAGTAACCAATATTTGAGAGATTTTAAAAGTTTAAAAGTAAAGACAATTTATGAAAACTGAAATGAGGATTTTATTAATTGAAAACTGAGTACAAAGCATAGAAAGATAGATTACAAATAGCTGAAAAGAAAAATTACATTTAAACTAAAAAGTTACTTAAGCTATATTTTTTAAAAGCTAAAAATTACTAAAAAAGAAGATGCTCTTGTGTGTGAATGAGGGGCTATTTATAGCTATCAGGAGATGCTTCTAGGCCTTGAAGGTTGGTAGATGCTCCCATAAATCCTGTCCTTTCATTCCTTCAATCATTGGATGTCGATTGTGAGCCCTTGGATTAGATTTTGATCACACGGATTGCCAACGTGGCAATCCGTGTGTCAGATACCATTGTGCTTCTTTTGTGAGCGTTTTAGTGTAAAATCCTCATTCCTCGTGTGTTTGTTGTCAGAACCGCGTGTCATTCCCTTTGGGTATTGGCCAATCACAAAGCTTGGTGACGTCTCCTTTTGCCACATCACTGCTTGCCCTTTGAATTATTAAGCTATGCCCCTAATTGAAATTAACCCTTTGATTTGGACCTGAGGTAACTCGAAGAAGAAGGGTGAATAGTAGAAACCACTTTTCCTGCGCGTAATTTTCTTATAAAAGAGGGTGTTTGACTTTCTTTGACCCGGGGCTTATACAAAAGGCTTATAAGGGTTTTGGGCCTGGTTAGGGATTTGGGCTCGGGCTTTGGTTTTATAAAAAAGGTAGATAACGGGTGTTATCTCTTATAGTGTTAAGAGATAACACCGTTAGGGCTTAGGGACTTTTTATGAATTTGGTTAACTTTGAGGGACTGATTTGGGAATTTTGGGTTTTGTCTTTTTATGGTTGACTTTTGTTGACCATGAGTTGACTTTTGTTGACCTTTGATAGCATTCTCCCGGCTTTTGCACACTCAATTCTGTTCCCGTGTTCGTGTTTGTCCGGTTTTAACCGTTTTCTTAAGATTTTTGCAATATCCGTACCTACACAATCACAAAGACAAAACAAGCAATATTTAAGCATTTAAAGAAAAATTTTGGTCTTTTATGGGCCATTTTTGATATAAAACGGATATGTGTTTTCACACATATCATGGATATAGCAAAAGAGGTTTGTTTCTTCGAGAACCAGGATGTTAAACAACATCCCACAAATGTATGGTATAAGTTTCATCATAATCAATGCCCTCTTGTTGATTATATCCTTGAGCAACTTACCTAGCCTCATTTCGAGAAACAATACCATTCTTGTCTAACTTATTTCTAAACACTCACTTAGTTCCTATTAATATAACTGAGATTATTTCGACTTTCGTTATTTCCATAACTGTTAGGGATCATAGAACAAGATGCATTTCGATCCGAGAATGCCCCAAAAAGGATAAATTCCATCATCCCCGACTTTTAACTTATCCAAACCAAGCTTAAAACAAAATCACAGCTAAATATCAGTAAAGATGCTAACACATACTCATATTTGCAACTTGTGAACTTTTACTCCCGACATTTTATTATATCTTAAGTGAGTGTGGCAATCTTGAATTCAAACCATCATCAACGATTTGCAACAAACTATGCTTCACGTTCCAACCAAGAATAATGAGTTTTAAAGCGAGATCATCCATGTAGCAAAACTTTCGTCTCGCACATCCCAACCATGCGGCAAAGTTCCCAGGCTTTTAACACCCCCAAAGACTAGTACGAACTCACGACCTTAGGTTTTCAAAAACTCTCAGGGTTTCCCAGATATTCATAAGCTGTATAAAATAAAAAGGTCAAAGTGCTAAAGCATATTTGAAATTTATAACAAAGAGAAATCTATTATTAATTCAAACTTATAATATTATAATACAATTATTGCAATTGTAAACCCTGACCTTTTAGAAGCTGCAACATCGGTGTGATCCGCAAGAAGCATCAAACTAATAACAGTCTCAGATTCATTTATTCTTAACCTAAGAGGGCTTTCTATAGAAACTACCACATCATCGTTTGTGAGCCGGCAAGAGGTAGAAACTTTTACCAGCCCACAGCTAATATATTATTAACATTTTATTTCATTATTATATTAATCAACATTTTTTAATATAGAAGACTTCCTTTTAAAAAATTCAAAGTATAAATAGAACTAAGACTAAAATTTTGGCTATATATTACATAAAATTATGTTGATGTATTAAGTTTAATCTCCAAAAATAGCCACGTATATTTAACTCTGGTTTAAGGAGCTTATGGGAAAAAATCAACAAGTTACAATACACGAGCTCTTATAGAATTTCCAAATAATCCATGTTTAGCCATCCTACTCATACATAACTCTAACCATTTTATCGTTCTTTTCGCAAATTTTCGTCGAACGGCTATAGCCAAAAAAGTTAAGGAACAAGCTAAGCTCGAAAACGCTCGATTAGTCAAAATATTACTCTTATTCTACCCAACCAGACAGTCAACAATTTACTGACAAAAAAAAACACTTATTTTATTTATTGAAAATTATTAAATTTATTCATAATTTTTGAAAATTTTGGTGGGAAAAAAACGTGGAACGTAAGAAAACGGTAAAATAGGCAAGATCAAATCGAAGATAAACTACCCCCACAAAACCAAAAATCAAATATAGGTCCTCAATATTTCTTAGCTAAAGACTTAAAAACCCCAAACTAAAACTCAAAAAAGGATCAAAAAGAATGCATAACTCAAACATAAAGAAAGTTATCATCAAAAATCATTTAGACCGATTATCAAGTGTGCTAAAAGATAATGTTAACGATATAAATCTTTAGGCTATCGATATCCCAAAACTAATGGCAAGCAAAGCGTAGGTAAACTCGAGTGGACCAGGAAAACACACCGAATACGAGATCTTCCAAGAACATTTGGGTTCATCATGCCAAACAATCACAAGAACAAAACACAAAACCCAAAAGGACAGAAGATACAAGCAATCCCCTCACAACACATTAAAGAAAGAAAGAAAATAGAAAATGGCTAAGCATGAGGTGCCTCCCACGAAGCCTTTGTTTTGCTAACCGCTTCACATATCTTGACTCGATCCCTGAATTCATATCTTCCTAGGGAGAGTGTAGAGATCATTAGACTACCTGGGTGTAAGTCCCCTCAAGTAAATTTTACAACACGAGTGACCGATCACCAATAAAGTTGGACCATCAGGTTGAGAATAACTCAAGGTTCCGTATGGAAAAACATTGGTGATGGTGAAAGGTCCCGACCAACGAGTTTTAAGCTTTCCTAAAATATCTTTAAGACGAGATTTTGAAGACAAGACTTTGATCACCACACCATTGAAAATGCGGTTTTGATCTTTGAGTCATGAAGCTTCTTTCATTATTCTCTCTTTATAAATCAAAGAATTCTCGTAAGCCTGATCACGAAGCTTTATTAAGTTCATTCAGCAGAAGTCTACAGTTAACACCCGCGGTTTTAAGATCCGAAGTTACATGTTTAAAGCCAATATGCTAAAATGCTCTAATCAATTGGTAAATGACAAGACTTTCCCCCATAACAAGCATGTAAGTGGCAAGACTTTCCATAAACAAGCTTGTAAGGCGTACAACCAATTGGTGTCTTGAAAGCAGTACGAAATGCCCACAAAGCATCGTCTAATTTGTCTGACCATGAGGCACGGTTTTCTCCAACCGTCCTTTCTAGAATACGTTTCAAACCGCGATTTGACACCTCCACTTGACCGCTCGTTTGAGGGTGATAAGCGGTAGCTAGACGATGAGTGACCCCATACTTAGACATTACTTTAGCAAATTTGTCATTACAGAAATGGGTCCCACGATCGCTTATAATAGCTCTTGGTGTTCCAAATCGGGCAAACAGAGATTTCAAAAACTTAACTACAACTCTAGCATCATTTGTGGGGAGCGCCTTGGCTTCAACCCATTTTGAAAGATAATCAACAGCTACGAGGATGTATTTATTTCCTCTTGAAGATGGAAATGGTCCCATAAAGTCTATGCCCCAGACATCAAAGATTTCACACACTTGGATGGAATTTTGTGGCATCTCATCTCGTTGTGAAATTTTTCCCTGACGCTGGCATGAGTCACAGTTTTTGACTAACTCATGGGCATCTTTGTAGATTGTGGGCCAATAGAAACCGGCATCAAATACTTTTCGAGCGGTGAGATTGGCACTATGATGGCCCCCGGTGGGTCCTTCATGACAAGCTTTGAGAATATCAATAGCTTCTTGCCCATGCACACACCGTCGGATGATTTGATACGCACAAGTTTGAAAAAGATAGGGATCGTCCCAGAAATAATGTTTTACATCCTTAAAAAACTTCCTCTTTTGTTGAGTTGACATTCCTTTGATGATAAAATTCCCTGCATGGAAATTTGCATAGTCAGCAAACCATAGGGTACTTTTACTAGAAATAACTCTAAGAGTTTCTAAAGGAAAATGTTCATTAATGTTCTTGTTTTCTAACATATCCTTATGAGGATTCTCAAGTCTAGATAAATGATATGCCATGAGGTTTTCAGCTCCTTTCGTGTCAATGACGTTGAAATCGAATTCCTGAAGGAGGAGAATCCACCTTAGCAATCTTGCTTTGGCATCTTTTTTGGCAAAAAGGTACTTAGGGGCGGAATGGTTAATATACACTATGCTTTTATTCATGATAAGGTATGATAGGAATTTTTCGAAAGCGTACACCACAGCTAATATTTCCTTTTCCGTTGTGGTGTAGTTCGATTCCGCCTCGGTCATTGTTTTGCTTGCATAATGTATAGGCCTAAAATGCTTCTCAATTCGTTTCCCCAGAACCGCACCTATGGCATAGTCGCTTGCATCGCACATAAGCTCAAAGGGCTGGTCCTAGTTAGGGGCAATCAGAATTGGAGCTTCGGTTAATTTCTTCTTTAAGGTTTGAAAAGCTTGAATGCATTCCTCTGAGAAAATGAAAAGAGTGTTTTTCTCAAGGAGATGAGTCATGGGTCGAGATATTTTTGAAAAGTCCTTGATGAATCTACGTTAAAAACCTGCATGTCCGAGAAAACTCCTAATACCTTTGACGATAGTCGGGTGAGGTAATTTAGCAATGACATCTATTTTGGCTTTGTCGACTTCGATTCCTTTCTTTGAAATTTTGTGTCCAAGAACGATGCCTTCTTTCAGCAAAAAATGGCTTTTTCCCAATTTAGAGCCAAGTTAGTATCTTCACACCGTTTAAGCATCTTTTCTAAATTGGAAAGGCACGTTGAGAAAGAATTTCTAAAAACTGAAAGTCATCCATGAAAACTTCCATTGTCTTTTCAATCATATCATGGAAGATAGCCATCATACACCTCTGGAACGTACCTGTTGCTTTGCATAAGCCAAAAGGTATGCGGCGGTAAGCAAACGTTCCATATGGGCAGGTGAATGTGGTCTTTTCCTAATCTTTCAGATCGATTGGTATTTGAATGTAACCCGAGAAACCATAAAGGAAACAATAGTATTCATTTCCTGCGAGTCTCTCAAGCATTTGATCCATAAATGGCAAAGGAAAGTGGTCTTTCCGGGTGGCTTTGTTCAACTTACGATAATCAATACAAACTCTTCATCCTGTTACAAGTCTAGTTGGTACTAACTCATTTTCATCATGTACTAATCTCATTTTTTTTTTTCCCATCATTGTCACTACGGCATTCCCTCCTTTTCTTTGGCACACAGTGCACGTGGCCACCCAAGGCTAATCCGAGATTGGGTAGATCAATCCAGCGTCAAGAAGAGATTTTTGTGATACTTTCTTCAGGCTTGAGTTATACATTCGACCTTTTTGAGTTCTAGTATGGGGTTTTTAAGTCTTATGTTGGGACAAATTACAAACGACTAAGTGTCGTTTCTGCTGTTAGACATATTCGTTTCTGCTGATAGCACTAAGTCGTTCCTGCTGACAGTTTAAATAGCATTCCTGCTGATTATGTTTCTGCTGGTCATGTTCTCGTTCCTGCTGACAGTGATAGAATCTGCTGATTGTTATTGATAGACGTAATTAATGTAATTAAGGAATTATAGTTATATTCTAGTATTATCTCATTAATATAGGAATGAGATAAATTAGGAAGTGATTGATATTGATGTATATCTCTTACGAGATTTTAGTTTTCTTGTTGACTAATTTAGGGTTTCTTCTCTATAAAAGAAACCTTTAGCATTAGGGTTGGACACCGATTGTAAAAGCACAAAATCAATTTATTATCAATAGAAAGATCCATAGAGGATCGTTGTTCATATTGTTGTTCTTCTTTATTGAACTGTTTAGTTTCCGCCTAAACATTTGCTAGAGTCTCTCACGTATGTGCTTGTGATTACATAAGTACTATACATTCACAAAGGCTAGAAGATCTATCTAGTACAAGATCCTAACAAGTGGTATCAGAGCCTGGAGAGAGCCTCTGATAAAGAAGAATTACGTAGTACCACATCAAAACCTTGTTTTCTCTAATCTTTAATTATGAACCCATCAGTTATGTCAGAACCCATGCCTACTATACCTACTCAGTCACCCTTTACGTATCCTATCCCTAATTCATCTGCTTCACCATCATTCACTCAAGATGATTCCTTCATGCCTAATCCATCTGCTTCACCTTCATTCACTCAAGGTGATACCTTCATGCCTGAACCCATACAACCAATGCCTACATTCACTCAAACTGCTTTCTCACAACCTGCTGTTCACACTCAACATACTCATCCTGCACAAACCAACCCGACTGGTCAGCAGTACCCTAATAATGTCCAGTCACAACAGTTTCAACAGTTCCAAACAGCCACTATCTCTGCCAACAATGCAAAATTT
>BQNB010035703.1:3539-50672 GCA_026074375.1 Tanacetum coccineum
TTAAAAGCTTATTTGCTTAAAGTGAAAGAAAAGTGCTTAAGATTCGAAAAATTACAAAGTAAAAGTTAAAAACAAAAATCAACAACAGAAAAATGAGCCCTATAGCTGCTATTTATAGAGGATTGGTGAAGAGAGGTGAGGGATTCTAGATTCATCCATTCAATCCCAGCCGTTGATCATTAGTGTGTTATTTGTAGCCGTTGGATGAGTGTAGTGAGGTGTCCTGGCCAATTATGTGTTGCCACGTGGGCGTTTTTGATTGGAGAAGGCTTATGAACAAAGTAGAGAAGAGAAAGGGAGCGGGGGTGGGTAATTTGCGAAGTGGGTTTGTTGGACAAAAAGGCGGGAAAAACGGTTATGGGTTAGTTAGGGAGAGTTTGCCGCGTCCGTGTGTTTGTAACTTTAGGGATATTGCAACTTTGGTCCTTGCGATTGCACTCCTTCTTTTCTAGTTATAAAGCAAGTTTGAAGAATAGCAGAATAAGTCCTTGTCTTTGTATTCTTCTAGTGTAGTGTTAAAGTAAGTTTCGGAAATGGCAAAATCAGCCCTTGTTCTTGATATCTTCTATTTTCCCTTTATAATCAACTTTCCATCTTTTGCAAATTTAGTCCTTTGATCTTTATAACTCCAAGGAAGCCTTTGAAACTTTGAATACTTGTCACTAATGGTCCTTTGACTTCATTTTGACCTTTGACTGCCTTGATGCCTTCACTGATGTGCTCGGCTGATCCAGGCTTTGGATCTTTGGCTGTTTCTTCACTCTCTTTTCTTTGTATCTTTCGTTCCTTGTCGCGTTTTTGACTGTTTTTGACTTATTGTTTTGTCCTCTGGTAATCCTTTCCTGCTCAATTAGACACTAAAAAAGCACACTTTTTCTATTTCCTTTTGGCATTTTTATGGTTTTTTTTTGGGCAAATATCCGGGAAATTTACATTTACATATTAGCCAATTACTCAGTACGTGTATCGGGCTAAAGCCTAAAGTAATCCCAAGCCCAATCCACTAAGTAAACCACACGACATTATTTGCCTAGGTGGTATAAATACCCCTTCAACACAATAGAGAAGGATTGGTTGTTTATTTGGTTGTAAGATACTACTTTGTTCAATGCATCCACTTTCTCTCTCTCTTACTTCTCTTCTCTTTTCTTCTTCATTTGATTCATGTAGTTATGTTATGGAAATGATATCATAGGTTCCTACAATATGTAATAACCCTTAATTGCTTTATAGTCCCTCCTTCCTTCTTATAAAAGGAGGTATAAGGAAGGGTTAAGGGTTGGTGATTCTTCTCTTTCTTAATCTAATATTTTTTTCTTTCTTTCTCTCCTCCTCTCCCTCTCCTCACGTCACCTCCTCTTGCTCTCTACTCTCTCTCTAAAACTTTCTAGTGTAGTATTTTGTATCATATTTGATATATATCATCATATTGTATCAGAATTTACCAAGGTTGTTTGGGTTTATTTGTTAAGATCTAAAAAAGAAGTGTTTGACTTTATGTGTGCCTTTTTTTATTTGATAAAAAAATCTATTTAAACAAACTGTTAAAACTTTTAGAAGTGATAATGGTACTAAGTTTGTTAATCACAAGTTTTCTATATTTTGTAAGAATCATGGCATAATACATCAAACTTCGTGTGCTTATATCCCACAACAGAATGAGATTGTGGAAAAGAAACATAAGCATCTGCTTAATGTTGCCAGATCCCTTTTGTTTCAAGGGGAATTTCATTAAATTTATGGTGTGAATGTATTCTTACTACATGTTATTTGATTAACAGGTTGCCTAGGTCTGTCTTGAAGGGAAAATCTCCTTATCATCTTGTCTTTTATAAAAAAACCTTCTTTGAAACACTTAAGAGTTTTTGGTTGTCTTTGTTTTGCAACGGTTCTTAATAATCATGATAAGTTCAGTAGCAGGGTTGAGAAATGTGTTCTTGTTCTGTATTCTTCTTTTAAAAAGAGATATAAGTCGTTTAGTCTTGAGAGGAAACAATTTTTTATTTCCAAAGATGTTAATTTTTTTGAAAATGTGCTTCCTTTCAAGATTAAACTTAGTTCTAAGGTCAATAAGAGTAGTTATGGCCTGGATCATGTAAACTTCTTTGATGAAATTGTACATGAGGGTCTTGACACACCCAATGATGATAATAATCTAAATGCTCAACCTCAGAATAAGGGTAACAACTCTTCTCAATCAAGCAGTCCTACTATTGACCTTGTTGAGGATGAATTGGGGCATCCTTAAGGTTCCAATAGTTTTGCTAATGAGAATGAGATGGATACAAGTTCTGAGAATGATTTTACAAATATTTTTCTGAGGGTGTGTATATGCAGGACATTCCTAACACAAAGATTTTAAAATTTAGATAGTCAACCTTTAAGAAGGTCTAAGAGGTTTTCTGTCTTTCTAAACAAATACAATGAGTATGTTGTTGATTCAAACATTAATTATGGTCTTAAAAATATGTAGGTTATTCTAATCTTATTTCTAAAAACTTTTGTTTTACAACTGAATTAAACAAAGCTTTTGAAATTAAAAAATTATTGGCAAGCATGTAAGGAGCAGCACTAGATTAAGGCAATGAATAAAGAAATGAAAGCTTTATATGATAATGACACTTGGGATATTATTGATTTACCTAGTGATAGGAAGGCTATTGGCAGTAAATAGGGTTTTTAAGATCAAATACAAGTTTAATGGTGAGATAGAAAGATATAAATTCAAATTAGTTGCTAAGGGGTTTAATCAGAAAGAAGGAATAGATTTTGATGAAACCTTTTCTTCTATTGTGAAAATTATTACAGTTAGGTGTCGTATTAATCTTGTTGTTCAAAACAGTTAGCCTTTGTATCAACTTGACATTAATAATGCCTTTTTATATGAGGATCTTGATGAAACCATTTATATGTCTTTTCCTGATGGGTACTTTAGTCTTGGGGATAAGAGAGTTTGTAGACTAAAAAAGTTTTTGTATGGCCTGAAGCAGGCACCTAGACAGTAGAATGCTAAGTAGTTTGAAGCTTTAATTGATCATGGTTTTAGTTAGAGTAAAAGTGATTATTCTTTATTTACCAAAACCAATAATTAATAAAGATTTCGTAGCTCTGCTTGTCTATGTAGATGATATTATTGTTATTGGAAGTGATATTCATGAAATTGAGAAGTTTAAAGAATTTCTAAAAAAGGTTTTTGATTAAAGATCATGGTAAACTAAAATACTTTCTGGGAATTGAAGTTGTAGATACTGATAATGGTTTTTCTTGTCTCAAATAAAGTATCGCTTAGATCTTTTGTCTGAGTTTGGCTTACTTACTTGTAAGCCATCTGTTATTCCTCTTGAGCATAATCTTTCTATTTCTAATGAACCAACTGATACTGATCTTCTGATTGATAATATAACTGAGTATCAGAAGTTAATCGGCAAACTTATCTATCTTACTCACACTAAACCTGACATTGCATATTCAGTTCATTATTTATGTCAGTTTACGCATAACCTTTGTAGTCTCATCTTAAGATTGCTCTTAAAGTACTAAGGTACTTAAAGGGCTCTCCATGTAAAGGTATTCATATTACCAAATGTATAAACACTTCTCTTGAAAAGTTTGTTGATGTAGATTACGCTAAGTGTGTTGTAACTAAAAATCTATCACTTGATTATGCATATTTTTAAATGGTTCATTAGTTTCATATAAAAGCAAAAACAACACCATTTCTAAGTCATTTGTAAAGGCTGAGTATAGAGCCATAGCCTCTGCAACTTCAGAAACTGTTTTGATCTTAAAAAATTTACACTAGTTAGTTTTTAATTTTTAATATAACTTAGCTTATTTTCAGTTCTTTTAAAGCTCATTTTACAGCTTTTACTTTCAGCTTTGTAACACTTTCAAGTTTTAATGCAAATTTGAGGTTTTAAGTCACTTTATAATTCCAAGTGTTAAGTTTCTAAATTGTGTTGTTCTGTGTTCAAAAAAAAGGCTCTCAAATCAGCCTGTTTATAAGCTGCTTTAATTAAGTACACCTAAAAAGTTAATTAGTTAAGAGAAAATCACAAAAATCACTCTCAAAATACACCACAGCTTATTTTATGGATGATAAGACAAGATCTAAACTAGAGACATTTTATACCTATAAAAGTTTTCTGTGATAGTCAGGCTGTAATTAAGATTGCAGCTAAACCTGTGTTTCATGAAAGAACAATTGGTATTCATTTTGTAAGGGATAAAATTATTTCAGGAGTGATTGCAACAAAGAAAATATCATATGCTGATCAAACATCAGATGTTTTAACAAAGGGTTTGGATAAAACTCAACATGATAAACTGATTTTGAAAATGGAATGTTTGATGTTTTCCAGGTTAGAGTTAAGGGGGGATGTTAAAAATAACTTCTAACTTAAAAAAAAGTTCAGGGACTAATGTTGTCTTTGTTTAATTTTGTTTTGTAGTTAAGTTTGAGTTTGGTCAGCTTTTTGAAGGATGAAGATTCTTCATGGACTGTTTTTGTCAAGATGGGAAAGTGTTTTGGAAGCTGATATATAAGCCATCTCTATAGCTCAGAGTCTCATAACTCTGCCTCGTTTTCTCTCTCTAATCTCTTATATATCTCTCTCTAAAAAAGTTGTAAATCCTAGTGTTCTTGATCTTGTGTTTGTAATAAAACTAATGATATTTAGTCAATAGAATCACACCAGAGTAGCTGTGGTGATTAGTGGTTGTTATCTTATTAAGATCAGCTCTTTTGATATTTTAGGGTTTGTAATATTAAGTTGTTCTTGATCTTGAATTGAGATTCCAGATCTCGTCAAGTTTGATTTTAATAAATTTTTCAAACACACTTTTTTTGTGGGAAAAGAGAGAGGGGGGGCAAATTACATTAATATCTCAAATACTCAAAAAAATTACATTATAATTTTTTTGGGTAGGGGAAACCTGCCCACCGTGCCCCTCTTTAGCTCCGCCCCTAATGCCATCCCATGTAATTCCTTGTCCAATTAATAATGAGTTGCTATTTCTGCATTAAGATCATCAATCATGACACTTGTTCAAAGAAACAATCGCCAATCAGTCACTAAACGTTAGGAAAAGTGATCATATTTTTTTTACATATTTATCGTAGTATTATTAGAGTTGTGACTTGAATCAGAAACCGTTGAAACCATTTTGTTAGAACACATTCATAAATGTAAAAGACAAAGCCGACATTTAAGTTGAATGAAAAATTAAGTGGAGGCTAGAGAAGTGGTCACTCTTTCAGCGAAGTTTTTTTTATCTTGATCTGTCGACTGTCGATAAGGTAATAAGTGGCCAAAACTCGCACCCTTGTAATATACGGCTGCAAATTTTGTCTGAAATGGTTGTTGTGTTGTTATCAGTGTTCGGTATTTTGAAGGCCTGGGGCGGATCAAGAGGGTTCACGTGATTCTGATACATGTTTTCCGTCTAGTGTTAATTTTTGCTAAAACTTTTAGTTTCTTAGGAATGAACTTGATTTTAAAATTTTGTGTCAAATAAATACATGTTTTGTTATCAGAAATCCATATACAAACATTCCATTCCAACCTTAAAAAAATGGTGGCTTAAACCCTAATTTGGCGATCTCTTTTTGAATCATAATTCGAATCGATCTACTACCTCTCTCGCGTAAGGATTGTTATTACCCCTATTTGTTGAGTGTAATCACGTGTTGATTGATCTCTGAATGAGCGTGTAAGGTGATCCTTCACCTTGAGACCATAGGGATTGGTTTTGTTTTTTAGGGTTTCATTCTTCGCTTTTGTGGGTTTCTTTTCATCTGTGTTTTTCTTCACTATGGGCGATCAACGATCCAAGGAGGATGACGTGCGAATGATTTCCACGTCTATTTACGTTACTAATTTCCCTGATCACATCAATGCAAAGGAGCTGTGGAGAGTTTGTAGTCAATACGGGAATGTCATTGATTCCTTCATTCCTAATAGGAGATCAAAAAATGGTAAGCGTTTTGGTTTTGTTCGCTTCATTAAGTTTGCGAATGTAGATCGATTGGTTGATAACCTTTGTACGATTTGGATTGGGCGGTTTAAACTCTACGCAAACGTCGCTAGATTCAATAGGCCTCCCATGAATAAAGGTTATCATTCGCAGGCTAATACACATGTTAATTCATCATCTGATGTGCCTGTTTTTAAACGAAAGCATCCTCCTGTGATTAATGGTGGGGACCAGAGACTCCCTAATTCTTATATTCAAGCATTTAAAACTGGGCATATGTCACATAATGATGAGGGTTTGTCGCAGCCAACATTGGTTTTAGATGAATCATGTCTCTATAATTATGATTTCTCTTTATCTTTGGTCGGTAAACTAAAGGAGTTTGGTTCTCTCCCAAACCTGAAAAAGATTCTAGAGGAAGAAGGATTTTCTGATATTAATATTCGTTATATGGGAGGTTTCTGGGTAATGCTCCAATTTCAGTCTAAAACCGCTCTAGACAACTTCAATTCACATGTAGGAGTTAACTCCTGGTTTTCATCGATTCAACAAGCTTCTGACTCTTTCAGTATTGATGAAAGAGTAGCTTGGATTGATGTTGAGGGTGTTCCTCTAAAAGTTTGGTCTCGTAATACCTTCGTTAAAATCTCTTCGAAATGGGGTTCCCTTTTGTACGAGGAGGACGAGGATGCTCCATATTTTCATAGGAAGCGATTGTGTATTAAAACTACCTCCAATGAGAATATTTTCGAGTCTTTCAAAATTGTCGTTAAAGGTAAGATTTTTTGGATTCGTGTAAAAGAAGTATCAGGTTGGGCCCCTAATTTTTCAGACTCTCAAGACGACTCTTCTGAGTCGGATAATGAATTTGTTGATGACAAATCAAAAGATGGATATACTGAGAAGGCAAGCGAGGCTGAGGAAATTCCTGATACTGTTTTTGAAGCTGAAGAACCTGGTGAAATCAAAGGGTCTGTTACGAAAGAATGTAAGCATGAAGAAATGGAAGAAACTCACTTCGAGGACCCTTTTAACATTTATGATCTTCTTGTAAAAAAACAACAATTAAATCATAATGTCTCGATTCAATCAGAAGGAGATCCAAAGTATTCGCCAGGGTTCTCACCTCATAAGTCTAATGGACTTGTTAAGAAACATGTCTCGTCAGAACAGGATCATGGTTCTAAGACAGTTACCAAGGAGGATGTAAGTATTTCGGCTAATTCAGGTTCTTTTAAGCAGGTTAATACTCCTAAAACAGGTGGTTCTATGCTACAACTCATCGAAGACTTGATTAAAGTGGGACAAACAATGGGTTACAAAATGGAGGGGTGCATAAATGACATCAAAGAGATTGTGAAGAATCAAGGAGAGCAAGAGTTTTATAAATGAATTTTTTGTCCCTCAACGCTCAAGGTCTTGCCCAAAAGACTAAAAAAGATTGGGTAAAAGAGTTATGTATTAAAAATAAAGTTAATTTTCTTTCTTTACAGGAAACTAAAATGGAGCATGTGAACCTTTTCGACATCAGATCTTGTTGGGGTAATCTTTCTTTTGATTTTGTAGTCGGTCCTTCGGTGGGTAATTCTGGAGGCATCTTATGTGTTTGGGACCCTAATATGTTCCATAAGGAGAATTCTACAGTTTCAGATTATTTCATTGCTATCATGGGAAAATGGCTTCCCAATGATAAGAATTATCTCATCATATCGGTTTATGCTCCTCAAGAGCTCTCAGAGAAAAAGATGCTTTGGCAATATTTGGTTCATGTCATATGTGGTTGGAATGGTGATGTTATTATTATGGGCGATTTCAATAAAGTCTGTACTGAAGCTGAAAGATTCGGTTCTACTTTTAACGCTCGTGGTGCGGCTGCTTTTAACTCTTTTATTTCTACAGGTGGTTTGGTTGAGGTGCCATCAGGTGGGTATTCTTATACATGGACTCATAAATCCGCTACCAAAATGAGTAAACTTGACCGCTTTCTTATTTCTGAGAATTTAATGAGGAATTGTCCCAACATCTCGTCTATTACCTTGGATAGATTCTTATCGGACCATAGGCCTATTTTACTTCGTGAAATCTGCCTCGATTATGGGCCTATTCCGTTTCATTTTTTTCATCATTGGTTTGACATCATAGGTTTTGATTCGTTTGTGTCTGAAGCTTGGAAAGAAATTAAGATTCAAGAATATAATGCTATGCTAAAGCTTGCAAAAAAGTTAAAGATTCTCAAAGAGAAGATTCGATCATGGGTGAAAGACAAGAAGGAAAAAGCGCATGTTCTTAAGAATTACTTAAAGAAGAAGCTTGTTGATATCAATTTCGTTCTTGACAAAGGGGAGGTGACTTCTGACGTGTTGGAAGACAGATTGGATACTATGAATTCTTTAACTAAATTGGAGAAAATAGAGTCGCTTGAATTGGCTCAAAAAGCTAAAATAAAATGGTCGATCGAAGGTGACGAAAACTCAAAATATTTCCATGGTATTATCAATAAGAAACGTAATAATCTTGCTATCAGGGGTATAATTGTAGATGGGTTTTGGATTGAAGATCCTAGTGTTGTGAAGAATGAATTCTTGTCTCACTTCAGGAATAGGTTCGATTCTCCTTGTACTGATCGGCTTACCCTTGATATGGAGTTCCCTAACGTTTAGTCTTATGGGCAAGCTCAGGACCTGGAAAGAGTTTTTTCGAAAGATGAAATCAAACAAGCGGTTTGGGATTGCAGTTTAGATAAATCGCCAGGCCCCGATGGTTTCACTTTTGGTTTTTATCGCAAGTTTTGGAGTTTATTAGAAGATGATGTTGTCGATTGTGTGTGCTATTTTTTTAACAACGGATTCTGTCTCAAAGGTATTAACTCGTCTTTCATTGCTTTGATCCCGAAATCTCAAGGTGCTAATATGGTGAAATACTTTAGGCCTATAAGCCTTATTGGTAGTATTTATAAAATCATTGTCAAGCTGTTTGCTAACCGCTTAGTGACTATTTTGGATTGCCTTGTGAATGAAGTTCAATCTGCCTTTATTGCTAATCGCCAAATTTTAGATGACCCGTTTATTTTAAATGAATTAATTCACTGGTGCAAAGCAAAGAAGAAACAATCTATGATTTTTAAGGTTGACTTTGAGAAGGCGTTTGATTTTGTTCGTTGGGATTTTTTAGATGACATTTTAAAGAATTTTGGCTTTTGGCTTCGTTGGCATGATTGGATTCAAAGTTGTTTAAAGTCTTCAAGAGGTTCGATTCTTGTCAATGGAAGCCCAACATCTGAGTTTCATTTTTCCAAAGGCCTTAAACAGGGTGATCCTTTATCACCTCTCTTATTCATATTAGTCATGGAAAGCCTTCATTTATCCTTTCAAAATGTTGTTAATGCGGGTTTATTCAAGGGAGTTGTTCTAAATAATTCCTTACAGATTTCTCATCTCTTCTACGCCGATGACGTGGTCTTTATAGGGCAATGGTGTGACTCGAATTTATCTACCATTATGTGTGTTCTTGACTGCTTTTTCCGTGCTTCAGGATTAAGAATTAACCTTCAAAAATGTGGTCTCATGGGTATTGCTGTCGAAACCAACAAGGTTGATACTGCTGTTAATAACCTTGGATGTAGGATTTTGAAATCTCCATTTTCTTACTTGGGAGTCAACATTGGTGGCCATATGACTCGAATTAATTCTTGGGATGTCGTCATTAATAAAATTCTAAGTCGGCTCTCTAAGTGGAAGATGAAGGTTTTATCCATTGGGGGTAGATTAACACTCCTGAAGTCTGTTTTGGGAGCGACACCTATCTACTATATGTCGATGTTCAAAGCTCCCATTGAGGTGATTAATAAGCTTGAGTCTATTCGAAGTCATTTCTTTAATGGTGTGGATTATAACGTTCGGAAAATGACGTTTGTGAATTGGAAAAATGTCCTTGCGTCTAAGGAGAAGGATGGTCTAGGAGTTTCTAGTTTTTATGCGCTTAACCGTGCTCTAATCTTTAAGTGGGTTTGGAGATTTCGCACTAATCCTAATTCGCTTTGGTCCAGGGCCATTATGACTATTCACGGGCAGGATGGTAAACTAGGTAACCCTAACAAATCTAGTTTTTCCTCAAATTGGATCGATATAATTCGTGCAATTCATCTTCTAAATAATAAGGGCATCTATTTGCATAGTTTTGTTATCAAAAAGATTAGAAATGGGGTTCATACTCATTTATGGGAGGAGATTTGGAAGGGAGATGCAGGCTTTAAGACTTTATTTCCTAGAATTTATGCTCTCGAGTTGTTTAAAGATATTTCTGTGGCGGAGAAAATGGCGCATCCTTCTATTTCTTTTTCTTTCAGGCGTGATCCAAGATTGGGTTCGGAGCTTGTGCAAATGGCATCGCTGCAATCTCATTTGGAAGGTATCGTTCTTTCAAATATGCTTGACAGATGGATTTGGTCGCTTTCAGGAGATGGCGAGTTTTCTGTTTCATCGGTTAGGAATCTCATTGACGATAAAACTCTTGGAACGGTTGGTTCCAAAACTCAATGGTGTAAGTTTGTTCCGATAAAGGTTAATATTCTTTCTTGGAGAGTTAAGCTTAACAACCTGCCAACACGTCTAAATCTTTCTCGAAGAGGTATGGAGTTGCATTCTATTTTTTGTCCTTTGTGTAATATGGCGGTGGAATCGACGAACCACCTTTTCTTTGCGTGTCCCATGATGAAGAATTTGTATAAGGTTATTACCAGATGGTGGGACGTTAAAGTGTTGGAGGTATCTACTTATGAAGAATGGTGGTCGTGGCTTAATAGTCTTCGGCTTTCGTCCAAGATTAAGATGGTTTTGCAAGGCGTTTTTTATCACTTGTTGGTTAGCTTGGAAGTTTCTTAATCAAATCATCTTCGGTCCTAATAACATGTCAAAAGGGCGATTATTTGATGATATTGTTGCGCTTTCGTTTTCATGGTGTAGTTCTAGAAGTAAGTAATGTTTTAGTTGGATAGATTGGTTAAAAAACCCTTCGCTTATTTCCTTGTAATTTCTTCTTCCTAGCGCCTTGCTAGTTTTTTTTAATAAATCGGTTATTCAAAAAAAAAATATCACATGTACATACAAATATACTTCAAGTATAATATTTATCGATACTCACTAGCATATACATATACAAGTACATGTATTATTAATTATCTAATAATTTATATATATTTGAACATTAAAAAGTTCAGGGTCGGGGATTTATGATATCCCCATCCCCGCTCAACCCCGGTTTCATAATTCAGGGATTCCTCGTCCCCATCCCCATCCCCGAACAACTCCGGGATTCCTCGGTCAATTCGGGTTTGGAGATCGGGTCCCCGTTGGATACGGGTTTCATTGCCATCCCTACTCTCGTGTTCATTTTGAACATTAGAGGTAATGTTGAGATTGTTATGAGTATGTGTTTGAAATAAAATAAAATAAAAATGTTGTATTTATGACCCATTTTTCTTTTTACTCTCACATAAAGCTCAACATGACTCATCATGTTCAAAATAAACATGAGATAATCATTATCCTTAACTTTATAGGATATCTTTTCTAGTTTCACCTCCATGGCTCCATCTGCATCACAAGATGTTGTGCCTCCCAATGTTTTTAAAACGGGTTTTTTAATTAACGTGATCAAGTCATCAGGTCACGGTTTAACCGGTTCAATCGGGTTTATCGGCTAAACTGGCTTCCGATCAACCGATCGCTTCACGGTTCAACCGGCCAGGTTATAAAACACTGGTTCCTCCATTGTCAAAACTTGTAACTACACAATTTTGAGGTAAATATGTACAATAAAATAAAACAATCTTTTTGTCACCTAAAAAAAACACACATATACAGTTTAAAAAAACACATTTATTAAGGCATTTTCTTTTTTTTGCAAAATAAGATTGTTACTTTTAATTAATTCATTATTATTACTTTTAATGTTTGTAATAATAATTTTAATTATCTTGTTAAGTTTCTAACAATAATTTCAAATAATGACAATATGATAATTTAGATCAATTTTCCAATCTAATTTTAACAGTGAACAATTAGTTTGAGACATTTTAAAAAGTAAATATAAACAGTTATTTTGGAACGCACGGAGTAATAAAGATACAGGTGAAAAAACATAAATTCTTTACATGTTTTTATTCGAATAATATGTTGTCTATTCATGGGTGCTAGCGAAAAAATTCGTTGTCAGACTATTTTGTAATTTGACTCCTTAAAGAACGGATTTGTAATGTAGTTTTTAAAAATTATCAAAGTTTGCCCCATCGACCAGAACTTTCTGGTTCCGACCATATTCACAATCATGTTTTGTATCAGTGATTATTGAATTCTCTAATTCTAAAAGGGCAAATCGCATAAAAAGATACACATCTTAGGTTCAATGTCAATTAAAGGTACTCATCTTTTTTTTTTCTCAATTTAAGGTATCAATCTTTTTTTTTGTTGCAACGTTAGACAATCAACAGGTTTTTCGTTACTCTTTCAACGATCGTTATTTTTATTATTGCAGTCGTGTCCTTTATATATTTTGTTAAAAAAAATATTTCTTACTATATTAGTAAAAATTTACACACATTTTTATCACTGTTTTTCTACACAAAATTTATTATACACAACATATCTATACACATTATTCTACATGCTTTTTAATATCCTACGATTTTATACATGCCTTTTTATACCACGTTTTTACAAACACATTTCAATGCACTTTTTAAAAAAACGTGGATAAAAATTGTGTGAAATAAACCGTGCGTATAAAAATATGTGTAATATAAAAAATGCTTGTAAACAAAACGTGTCTATAAGAAACTGAGTATAAAAATATGTGTAAAATCCGTGGATAAAAAATCATGTAGAAAAACGTGTACAAAAATATAGTTTATAAAAACGAGTAAAAATGTGTGTATAAAAACGTGTAAAAAATGTGTGTATAAAACGTGTATAAGTTTTAAAAATAAGTAGAAAATACTTTTTTTTAACAAAATAATATAAAGGACTAACAATGCAATAATAAAATAACGATCGTTAGAAATATAACCGAAAAACCTGTTAAAATACTAACTTTGCAACAACAAAAAAGACCGATACCTTAAATTGAGAAAAAAAATATGAGTACCACCACCCAACCGCACCATCGCCGAACTTCACAACCACCAAAACCCACACCTCCACCATAAGCCTAACCACCACAGAACACGACTACCGAGACCGACGATCAGCAATAAAGTTTTAATACTTTTTGAGTTTCTTTTTAATAGATCTGTGATTATGAATAAAGTTTTTTGATGTTGTCGCCGTTCTTGCCTCGCCAGAAAGTTGTTGTCGCTATCACCGCTTTCTCACTTTGGTGATTTTGAAGATGACAAAGAAGATTTAAAAAAAAGAGTAAAGAATTTGAGGGTTGCAATTTGTCAAGGTAAGCGAGTGGGTTGTTGACCCATTGAAAAAAAGTGTATAGTAAAAGAAAAATGGTAGAATCAAAACTTAATTTATAAACGGGTAATATCACTATGTTAATTTGTTTTACAAAAAAGATTTCTTACAACAAATATAAACATATAATCTCATATTCTCAGCCGCATTTTCAAATAAACCCCCAATTCAAAAACCCTAATTGATGAACATCTTCTAACAAAGATGACTTTCAAACTCCACAAATTAACAATCTAAATTCCTTCTTCCCTTTTGTTTGAATCCTGTTATAACCCCTGAAATTGGGATTAATCATTGATTGATTAATCTCATATCGAGCGTGTTAGGCGGGTTTCTCATCTTGGGTTTTTGTAATTTAGATTTGTTATTCTTCTATTAAAATCAATTAACTCCGTTCCGCGTTACCGATTAATCTTCGCGTCATTGAAACCGATCTGTTTTTCTTTCAATCTCTTTGTTTATCTTGATTCTCACCGTCCAATCCAAAGATTCTAATGGGGAGTCGTAGATCCAAAGAGGACGACGTTTACTCGTAATTTCTATCTCCATTTACTGATACAAAATTTTATCACGACAATTATACTGGTCAAACAGTAGTAATTTTATCAAACATGTAAACAAAACGGACAAGTTGTTGATTTCGTTAATTCCTCGGAAACGAGACGAAAAGAGAAGGTAGAAACGTTTATGGTTTTGTTCGATTTTAATAAAACCTTTTAAATGTAGAATCCGCATTGGTGAACAATTAATGACACAATTAGGTGGGGTCAATTACAAAGCTTCGCGCAAATACACAAGATATCAAGATGCTACTTTGAACAAGGTCAAGGGCAGATATAAAAGGTTGCTAATTCGCCTCGTCCTAAATATGGAGGATTCTGGGAGTTCACTTCATATTGTTTAAAGCGGTAAAAACATAAGACGGTTGATCATGACTCCCCTGACCATTTTGTTCTTTTGACGAAGATAGCGTGCGCTCCTCTCTAAGACTATCCTACAACATAATTGTGGAATGATTAAAAGAATTTGCGTCCCTTCCCAATCTCAAAGAACGGCTCTATATGACAGAAGGTTTCGATTGACTTGAAATTAAGTTACATTAGGTGGAATTATGGTATCTCTTAGAATTTTCCTCTGGAAAATCAAAAAGAAGCATTCCGCGATAATGTGGGAGTTAGCTCTTGGTTCTCCGAAATTCTCCAAGTATCTTATCGATAACAATCTGATGGATCGCATTGTGTGGTTAAAATTGAAGGTGTTCCATTGAAACTAAGACTATGAACATCTTTCAAAAGAATTGTCACCAAGGTGGGGGAACTTAATCGACACTAACTGACTCTTGTGATGGGAATTGTTTCCACTCGAAACATATGTTTGTTCAACTAAGTCATCTCAACTAATTTATGAAAACTCCAAAGATCATTTCCGAGGAAAAGTAGATATTGGATTATCGTGCTAAGGAGTCCTATGGTTGGACCCCTGAACCTTGGAGGACTCGATGAGGAGGAATTATCTAGATATGACGAATCATTAGAAAAGGAATAAGAAACCTTGAAACTGAGAATGATTGTAGCAGTCTCATACGAAGTTTCCCGATACGTTTTTGGAAAATGAAGGTGTTCAAAAAAGGACACATCTTGGATCCTTTTGGGCTATACCCTTTCTTACCAAAAGAGGAACAAAGGAATAAAAAACATAAGGAGAGTGGTACAAAATCTAAGTCCCAAATTCCCACTGGGTTTGTACAACCTAATAACGACAATGATGATACAGGGTATAAGAAGTCTAGTAAAGACTATATTGAAGAGGAGAAGCTCAACTAAGACGATGGAGAATCTAAACAATTCCAACCTCAAAGAAAATTTAAGAAGGAATCCGCAAGTTTCGGGATCGGTCTTTAAAGAAATCAGGTGGCACCGAGTCAAGGGTCATTTAGTGTCTTATGAAGAAGTGGTGAAAGTTGCCAAACAATTGAATGGGTCTATAACAAGGATTGGGGTGATTAACAATCCTGTCCGATATCATTGAATCTCAAGGAGCGTCGATTGTAGATCGATGAATTTTTTGTCCCTTAATATACAAGGCCTCGCTCAAAAGGCCAAAAAAGATTGGGCAAAGGAAGTTATTGTG
This sequence comes from Tanacetum coccineum, assembly GCA_026074375.1. NCBI lineage: Eukaryota > Viridiplantae > Streptophyta > Magnoliopsida > Asterales > Asteraceae > Tanacetum > Tanacetum coccineum. The sequence goes on from BQNB010035703.1 coordinate 19,103, forward strand.
AAGAAAAAGGAATTGTTTCTCTAGCGATACAAGAAACAAAGCTAAAGGAATAGAACTTTCAGTGTTCGTCGACGTTGTTGGTAATTCGACTTATGAGCATAATATAGTAAAGGTCGGTAGGCAATTCAGGTGGAATCTTGTGTGTTTGGAATCCAATATTTTTGTATAAAAGTCTTCACTATATCGGGATTTTTTTATCTTATAGGGGGGTTTTGTTAATGCAACGTAATTGACCCTCATGATTATTGCGGTCTAGCTCCCACGATCCCGTGATAAACGTATGCTTTGGGACTATACTTGGCGCATGTAATTAATCATGGGCAAGAGAAGTTGTATTATGGGGACTTCCAATGAGGTTTCCGTGTCAAATCAGACAGGTTGGTACTAATTTTAATAGTTGCCTTGGGGCGAATATTTTTAATTCTTTTATAATTCACTGGTCTTGAAGAAGATCATCTTGGAGGCAAAGTGCTTTCACTTGGATGTCATAATTCCTGTGCGAACCAAAATGAGCAAGTAGATAGATTTTTTGTATCCTAACAATTCGCTAAATATTAATCCCTCACATACGGCATCACTTTGGACAGATTCTTATCCAATCACAAACCCGAAGAAAAAAAAACCGATTCTTCATTGAAGAGTCGGGCCCATGATATGGTTCCGGTTCCCTTCCAAATCTTTCACCAATGGATTCATCTCAAGGCTTCTTTAATATTCGTCACTTCAACTTGGAATACTGCCCCATCTGTTGACTTCTACTGGAATGCGTAACTTGCGGTAAATTTGAAAAATCCCTTAAAGTCACATCAAGATAAGGATAAAGGGATAACAGAAGTAAACAGTATCTACAGCAAATCTTACAATAAGGGATTGAAAACGCAGTTAGATGCGGTTAATATGACAAAGGTGTACAGGTACAGCGGTAGAAGCGAGAAAAAAGAATGAGGTTTAGGCTGCTCTCGTAACATTGATCATATTCATGCCCATGGATTGGCCTCCAAAGGCCAAGATCAAAAGTCAATCGAAGGCGATGGAAAACTCAAATTTTTCCACGGAATTTTGAATAAAAACGTAATCAAATGAACATCAGGGTATACTATTGATGGCGTTTGGAAGTAGCAGCCCTAATGATGTCAAACAAGAAATTTCTTTCTCATTTTTCAGATAGATTCGCTAAACTTCGGAGAGGCGGCTAATATTGATATGAGATATCCCGAAAACAATTTCCGCAGATCAAAGTCCAGAGACCACGAGCGATAAGTTTCTAAACCGGAGATTAAAACTTTGTTATGGGGCTTTGGCACAGACATATCCCCGGCCTGACGGGTTTTCTTTTGGCTTATATCGGACATTTTTGGCCTGAAATTGAGCCACGGATGTTTATATGGCTGTAGAAAATCATTTCTTCATCTCATGGAGAAATTCCTCCTGTGTTGTAACTCATCATTTATAACTAATGAATCCCAAAAGTTTCCGACGCTAAACTTGGTTCAAGGACTTTAGGACCGTATTAGCCTCATTATGGAAGTATGCTACAAGAACATTCCAAGATTTTTGTCTAACCGCTTGTTAATGTTTTGGGGACATTGTTAATGAAGTGCAATCTGGCGTTTATCGCCGAAAAGACAAATGGTTAGACGGTCCGTTTATATTCTTAATGAGATTCGTCCGATTGTGTACCAAAAAGAAAAGAAAACCTCTAATTTTTAAGTCGATTTTTGACAAGGCCTTCGATTCGATTAGATGGGATTTTTTTTAGATGAAGTTCTTAAAGCGTTCGTTCAGGTGTAATAAGGCGTAACTGGATTCACAATTGCCTAACTTCTTCTAAGGGTTCTAATCTTGTCAATGGATGTCCTACAGAATGAGTTCCAATTCTATAAAGGGTTGAAACAAGGCGATCCATTATCCCTATCCTCTTTATCTCGTGATGGAGAGCCTTCATTATCTTTCAAAGGATCGTAAACGCGGGATGTTTAAAGTAATTGTGTTAGATCAATCTTTATGTCTTTCGCCTATGTTCTAGTCGGATGATGCGAATTTTCTTAGTGGGAGTGGGATGACGGTAACATCTCCACTTTTGATTCACGTTTTGAAATGCTTTTTCCATGCTCGGGCCTTTTAGATCTTCTAACTTGAACAAAAGTAAAGATAATGGGGGATTATAAGTGAAAAGTTCTCAGGTTCATCAAAGCGGCTGCAAGTTAGGATGTCTCGTTCTAAGTGTCCTTTCTACTATCTTGGGGACTATAGTGGGAGGTTCTATGACACATGATCAACATGCAAGAATAGTTTGAAAAAGTAAAGCTCGCTTCCAAATGGAAATCCAAAACTTTATCTATTGTTGGTTTGGTGGTCTGTTTAACTTTGTGAAATCGGTTTTTTAAGGATCAATTCCATCTTTCACATGTCTATTTTTCAAAAGATACTTCAAAGGTGCTTCATATCTTTGATTATTAGAAGTCATCCTTCTTCTTTAATGGCCCCATGATCCGGGGTATTAAAAAGGCTTCTTGGGTTAAATAGAACAATGTTTTGACGACAAAAAACGAGGCGGGCTAGGTGTGTCCTAGCTTAATTCGTAAATAGAGGCTATGATGAATAAGTGGGGGGGGGGGGAGGGGTTTATTTTTTTGGAAGTTTCTCATCGCAAAAAGGACTCTCATGGACTAAAGTTATTGTGTCTATTCACGGTGTGGGTGGTAAAATTCATTCGGAATGGACTTCTACTGGCAAATCATGTTGGCTTTCGATTTTGAGTGAAGTTCGATCTCTCCAAAGAAAAGGTATGTACGTTTTTTATTATCTGACATCATAAGAATGGGAAACGTGATCCAAGCCAAATTCTGTTGGATCATTGCATACTAGGGGCCATTTTTAAAGACCAATTTTTCCCAGATTATTACGCGCTGAATTCCTCCAAAGGATATTACTTTTAGTTTCCCAATGATAGTACACGAGTTTGGTCCGCTCCTTCCGTCGAATTCCTAGAGGGGGTATCGAGCAAAATCAATTCGACAGCTTGGTAGAATTGGTTCGTTCTGTCACTATCGTGCCTTCGGCTGACAGATGGAATTGGAATCTGGAGAGTACGGGTATATTTTCGGTGGCCTCTGCTCGTAGACGTATCGATGAGATATGCCTTCCGAATATTGGAGAAGAAACTAGATGGGTAAAGTGTGTCCCGATAAAAATCAACGTTCTTGCCTGGAAAATCAAGACCGATGCTTTACCTACCCGGTTCAACATTTCTCGTAGAGGTATTGACATTCAGGATATGTCGTGTCCCATTTGTGATAATGCTATTGAATCGACGGACCATTTGTTCTTTAGGTGTGGATTGGTTCGGGACATTGCTAATAAGGTTTTGAGCTGGTGGAATTTGGATCACGCAAACTTGAACTCATATGCAGAATGGAAGTCTTGGCTTGTTTCAATTCGTATGGATTCCAAACTCAAAAAGATGTTCGAAGGAGTTTGGTACTCCATTTGGTGGTACGTTTGGATCTATCGAAACAAGCTCCTATTTGACGAGAGAAAACCTTCGAAGTCGATGCTTATTGATAATGTCATTGCTAGTTCTTTTTATTGGTGTAAGTATAGATCTAAAGCCTCGTTCGGATGGAACGAATGGCTCAAAAACCCCTATTTTATTGTTTTGTAATCTAGCTCCTTGCTAGTTTTTGTTTCTAATAAAATCGCCGTTCCAAAAAAAAAAAAAAATTGACATTGAACCTAAGATGGGTACCTTTTTATGCGATTTGCCCATTCTAAAATGCATAATTTATTTTCAATAACTAACTTATTAAGAAATTGATACATGTAAACTTTAAAACACTTTAACTTGTTTATTACTCGACTCAGGGCTTGTTACAACCTCACTTTTATTCGACTTAGGCGTTAACTATAGTGGTTTTAAAAATAGGTTTAAAACACATGAAAAAGTTTGTAATTAATTTTAACCATAATGAGTTGATGTTTCATATTCATGTAGAATGAAGAGGTCTAAAATCTTGGATCTTTTCATAATTTAATGCATGTGTAATTGCTTAGCATTTTATAAATTTGAAAAGATTTATACATAATGCAACAAGGTTATAGAATCAAAAGCCTTATAAATTAATGACTTAATAAATTTTTAAGCCTTTTAAAAAGTTCACCATTATAGATGCTCTTACTCGACTACTTGTGACATTCCACATTTTTCAGGTCATTTTACTTCAATAAACTCAAAACTATTTACTTTGAACCTTTACGTGTTTACTTTTAATTATAACCGTTAAATTAAATCGCGTAAACTGAAAAAAAAAACTTTAAAGGTAAACCGGCATTAAACAAATATAAGTTTACTTCAAATATGTGTTATATGAATATTGTGAATATAATTTATGAGTCTACCTAATTTATTTTGCAAGTTTTACGTAAAATGTTTACGTTTTGCATAATAAGCTTTCATGTATGCATGATGCTTATACGTATATATAACACTTAATACACCAAATTTCAAAAATATATTCTCTAGACCCATCCTTGCCAAACATCTTTATTTTGCATGAAAACACTAACTTACCACTTCTTCCTCTTGAGAGACTAACCCATACTTTGGTTCATTATCTTAAGAAATACATCTTCTACACCATAAACACCACATAATTTGAACTTTTCCGAGGTAACCCTTTACCCAAAAAACACCACATAATTTGATGCCCCCACCATGTGTGATGCCCAGGGCCTGACCTGCTGGCCTATATATACATGAAGTTAAACCGTGACTTTGTGAGCTGCTCAAAAAACTACAATACAATACTTAAAAAATGACCCATTTGAGTATCCTTATTCTGATTTGGACAGTAATTTTAATGTTTTCGTTTACAGCTTATGATCCCTGAAGCTGACGTGGCGGTGCAAAAAAAGCCTATGAAGCGTTATGTTTGTTATTTCTCCCGTTGGTAAGGACCAAAAGCCTGCGAAACGACTAACATACCCTTGTGTTATGTTCACTTCCACCACTACCCAACACCCTCACCACCACCGCCACCCTCACCGCCGCCACTATCACCAATGCCACCCACCACCACCTCCGCTTTAGGGACCAACTTGTTTCCCTTGGTGGAAATTTCAGGTTAGGGTTCTTTGATGAAAATGGTAGTTACTTGGGAATTTGGTACACCAGTGATCCTAAATCCAGGAAAATACGGGTAGCTAATCCTAACAAGTAACAAGCCAATCAAATCCACCTGAGGTCATGCCCTCTCCATCGACCCAAACACGGGAAACTTGATCATCATTGACGGAATCAGACCTGGTATTATTTCTAACATTGACGCTGGCCCAAACCCAAATGTGACTGCAACCCTTGAAGAAAATGGTTTACCAGGCATGAAACTTGGATATATATGACATTACAACTGGACACTGGACAGATTAGGACCTTGACGTCTTGGCTGAGTAATGAAATCCCTGATGCAGGAGCTTTTACAGATTTGGACCTTGATTCGACGACGAGGCCAACCATACTGGACTAGTGAAAATTTAGATAACCAAACATTGCAATATATGTTTTCATGGAATGCTTATGACCTCACTACTGTATACAACAGCAACAAACGATACATTAGCTACAAGAAAGATCAAGACTCTGGCTATAATGCTCCTTTCCCTATGTGGATTTTAACACCAGAAGGGCAAATTGATGGTGGTGCTACGGATGACGGATCTACGGGTCCCAAAATTCTGTTACGGATTCCAATCTCCCATGGGTTGCTGGAGTCAAGCTTGCCTCTGTGCAGGAGGGAGACTGACATATTTACATATCGAAATGGTGATTTTACTCCTCATCAGACAAGCAATGCTACCGATAGTAACGTGAGCCTAAGCATTAGTGATTGTTTTATCAACTGTTAGAATGATTGCACGGTTTGCACCTGTGTGGGGTTTAATAGCAGTAACACCAATGGAACTGGATGTATATTTTGGAGAGGAAGCAACAGATTTTCGGATGACCCGCTGTGAGAGTTCTACATGGATGTATGTGACCGGTCACCAAAATCCTACTAAATAAAAGAAAACTGATAAGGATACTCATTGGTACATTAAAAATGCTGCCCAAATTAGAAATGGGTCATTTTTTAAGTATTGTAGTTTTTTTAGCAGCTCACAAAGTCACAGTTTAACTTCATGTATATATAGGCCAGGAACAGGTCAGGCCCTGGGCATCACACATGGTGGGGGCATCAAATTATGTGGTGTTTATGGTGTAGAACATGTATTTCTTAAGCTAATGAACCAAAGTATGGGTTCGTCTTTAATAGAGTTAGACATCTAAAGAGGAAGATGACCTAAAGTCAGTGAAAACATGTGTGATGTTTAATATGTGAAGGTTTTTCCTTTCAGTACTTAACCTTTAATACTAGACGAATCTGACCCCAGGGCAGTTCCATTACGATTAGTGGCGTTGCCATATATTCAGCGGCTATTATTGCATATAAGCCAGTGTCTTCTGGTTGGATCGGAATACACGTAAATACAACTTGATAGACAATACCAAAATAATCAAACACTACTCTCACGTTGTGTTTTGACGTAGCTACGAGCTTAAAAGCACCGGCACTTGCACTTATGTTGACAGAAATATGTTTTGACCGCCTTCTCTCGTTGTATATCAATACGACTAACAAATTAACACCAAATCAACAGCCAAACACACAACAACGAAATAAACAAGAACAATGATGTATAACTAACTGCATTTCCTTTGGGGCAAATCTTTATTATTTGTAATCAAAATTACCAAAGTCTGACAAAAGAACCCTAACACCAACCTTGTAAGAAAACAAAGAAAATAAAATCCTTAACAAAAATGGAAAAGGAAATAAATCTAAAAGTGCTAAACACAACTCAAAAATTACAAAAAACGCCATTTTGGCACATAAACGGCTCCGAGTGGCTAAAATCTCCCAGGGCTCATGGCAAAGCCTGCGAGAGTCTTGCCTGTTTGCCCGTTTTCCATCAACCGCGTGAATTTTGTTGACTTTTGCCATCAAGATCAACTTAAGCAAAATAGGATGAAAACATATTGGCAATTGAATCGGTGTCGTTCCCTGCATCATCCTCCCCTTCTTTGGAAAGACTCAACATCAAGTTGGTCTCGTCTTCGCTATCTCCCTTGAAAGGTGACAAATCAGCAATGTTCAACGTAGCAGAAACATTATAATGATCTCGAAACTCAATTTTGTAAGCATTTTCATTCATCTTCTTAAGTACCCAAAATGGACCATCAACTCGGGGCTTGAGCTTCCCAAAACGACCAGCTGGAAACCTCTCCTCACGCAAATGGATCCACACCAGATCACCTTCCTTGTATAATACATTTTTGCTGTGTTTATTTGCTCGATCCTTGTATTGGTTATTAATGATGAATAATATGCTTTCTAACTTTCTGATGTAACTCCTTAATATGTATAGAATGCTCATTTGCATATGCATTAAATGGTTCAATCATAGGAATAGGTGCTAAATCAAGAGGTTTTATGGGGTTGCGACTTGCGACCATACACAATTTGTGTAGACTGCTCATTTGCATGAGCATATCTATTACTGTATCTCAGTATAATTTACCTAATCAACCCATTTACTAATCTCCATCTTGCATGCTAACACCTAGGATCGTTAGTGATTCTAGCGTACTTTGTAACACTCAGTTTTAGACTGAACTTTTAACAAACCATACTATAGGCGTTGTTTGTTCTTGGAGATAAGTACAAGAAATATATGGGAATGTTTCTGCATTTCTTGTGCCTTCGGAATGTGTTTGATGATTTCAAGGTTTAGTTCAACATGTGAACCACGGTTTAGCCTCTTCCCAAAAGGCTAAACTGTGGTTCACATGTTGAACTAAACCTTGAAATCATCAAACGCATTCAGAAGGCACAAGAAATGGCAGAAACATTCCCATAAATTTCTTATAGTTATCTCCAAGAATATTCAACACCACTATTGTATGTGGTTAAAGTTCATTATAAAACTTGGTTACAAAGTCGCTAAGATCAATATTCGACCTAGGTGTTAGCATGCATGATGGAGATAAGTAAATGGGTTGATTAGGTAAATTATACTGGGATACAGTAATAGATACTACGTATTATGTATTCACATATTACATGCTAACTAAGTAAAATTAGCCAAAAACATGTTCCGTGTCAACCTACAACACATACCTTTACAAAATTTTATTAACATCATAGTCGGCATACCCCTAAAAATGCAAATAATATTGAATTAAATGTACTATCTAGACAATAAAATTAAGCAAGCATTTAGGTGATGTATCATGTATAGACACTAATATACATACCTTAGATGGCCTTTTCGAGAGAAAAATAATTAGCACCAAATCCAACTGTTAGCTGGTGAAAAGAACATGCCCACCGCCGGTGGGTCAGAGAAATCTCGGACTTCGGAGTTTCTTTGTAGTACTTCAGGATATACATGATTGCCAAAAGTTGTGAAACATGTGACAATATGATTGATATTAATTCAATGGGTTGGAGGTTTTGATGCGGGAAAGGAGCTCAAGCTAATTACCTCCGACAAACGCAGTTGTGGAAGTTTTAAGATGGGGGAGGCACTTTTTGTACAACAAGGCCCTTCATTCTACGTTGGTCGTTTTCAAGATGAAATTTTTAATCATTATTTTCCAATCTCAAGTACCATAGAATTGGCAAATGGCATAATCGACTGAATAGCCGTTCAAAATGAGTAATTTGGTACCGGTTAAAATGGGTGACCTTGTTGAAGTTACCGATTATCTTTTGGTCAGTAGTTAGTTTGTCAAATATAAATTTATCTACTTCATTATTTTGTAACGATATTATTTCATCAACAATATAACCTCATGAGTGATATGATTTAAGTAATATGATGCAGTAAATACATTTTGTAACTTTGAACCCGTTTGACCTATATCCATAAAAGCTATTCTTTTTTTTAAAGTTCACGAAGAATTTATAGGAAGATTCAAGACTTCAATAAAGCTAAAAAATGACTCGTACAAGCGCAAGAACACTATAATCGCGTATCTTGTGAAAAGTGCAAGTTGATGCTTGAACTTGATATTAGCAAGGAGTCTGTAAAACAGACAAGAAAAAATGGTCTCCATGCAAGGGAGACTATGAAGAAGTTTTTTTGTGTGTTGAACTTATGATAAAGACCAATTGAATACCTGAACCTAATGGGAAGGGACGTGAGAACTCAAAATACCGCTGCAAATGTTGGGAGCGTACATGTCGCTAAGTGTACTTAGTGAAAAAGGTAACCGGCCATAACAAACATTTTTTTATTGTTTCATCTCGACTGCAATGTTTATATAGTTTGTATCTGAAAAGTTTGTAGCTCAAGCCAGACGGTATAATAATATTTAATCCTTTACATGACAAGTAAAGAGCACTTGTATGAAAATGAAAAGAGGGAAGCACATGAGGTGTTTTTGGAGAACATGTGTTTGGTAATTTGCTTGAGCTTCTTTCCCTCATCAAAACCTCCAACGACGTTGCCTAAGTTATTAAAGCTTGTTGAGAATAAAGAAATCAAAGTTGTTCATGAAACACACATTGACATCTAGGCAACGTAGTTCTGGAATATGTGTTACATGAACAATTTTGATTTATTGATTCTCAACAAGCTTTAATAACCCAAGCAATGTCGTTGAAGTTTTTGATGAGGGAAATGAGCTCAAGCTAATTACCAAACATACGTGCTCTAGAAACACCTCACGAGCTTTCATTTTTTTCATTTTCATACACGTGCTCTTTACTTGCCATGTAAGGGATTAAATATTATTATAGGGTCTTGCTTGAATAGTAAAACAAACTTTTTAGATACAAAACTACATAAACACCGCACTCAAGATGCAACAACAATAAGTTTGTTATGGGTGGTCACATTTTTCACTAAGTACACTTAGCAAAGAAATACGACAAGTACACTCCCAACACATTGCAGCGGTACTTTGATTTTCCTGTCCCTTCCCATAAGGTTCAGTATTCAATTGCTCTTTTAGCATAAGTTCAAGAGACAAAAACTTCTTTATAGTCTTTGTTATATGGATACCATTTTTTTCTTGTTTGTTTTACAGACGACTCTTTGGTAATATCAAGTTGAAGCATCAACTTGCACTTTTCACAAGATACACGACTATAGTGTTCTTGTGCTTTGTATGATGCAGTGTTTGATGCTTGAAGCCCAAGTTATTATCTAGTGTTTTTTTTAGAAAGTTTCTAGTCTTTTTATTATTTGTCTTTTTAAAGTTTATCTAATAAGTTTTATCATATTAGGACTAGAATTTCCTAATTAGTAATCTATTAGGATTATTGTTTATAATTACAAATAGGGGTTACGTTTAGGAGTTTGTTGCATTTCTTTCATATTAATAAAAATTGTTTTCTTAAACCTTCTAGTCCTATAAAGATTATTACCCCCCACGTAAAGTTTGACAATACTTAATTGTCTATATAACCTGTAGCATGAAGCTACATTTTTTTTAAGAAAAAATTTCCCAAGACTCTTTTTATTAATATGAAAATCTTGAAAAATAATGTAACACACTCTTAAACTTTAGAAAAACAATAATGCTAACAGAATAGTAATTAGGAAATCCTAGTCCTAATCTGATAAAACTCATGAGATAAACTGATGAAAGCCAAATAATTAAAAGACTCCAGAAACTTCCTACATGAAAAAAAACATGAGATAATAAATTGTGCTTCAAGCATCAATCACTATATCATTGTAGAGTCCTTTTTATTAGTTTTATTGAAGTTGACTCTTTCTATAAAATCTTCCTGATTTATTTAAAAAAAATAATAGCTTGAATGGATATAGGTCAAACGGGTTGAAAATTGCAAATGTATTTACTGAATCATATTGCTTAAATCATGAGTCATGAGATTAGATTGTGATGAAATAATAATATTTGACAAACTAAATAGTGACAAATAGATGAATTGGTAACTTCACCAGGTCACCTTTTTTACCGGTACAAAATTATTCATTACCAATTCTATAGTACTAGAGATTGGAAAAGAATGCTTACCAAATTCATCATGTAAACGGCTGACGTAGAATGAAGGGTCTCGCTGTAAAGAAAGGGCCTCTCCCATCTTAACCACAACGGGTTCCATATGTAAGGTACACCCCTTCAGCTCAAAACTCTCATTTAGAAGATTATATCGATGTTGAAGGACCTTCTCTCGCGTATTCAAGTACCTAAATAGAATACATTAGTTTTACAAAATCAAGCAATTTCTTTTGCATCAGTACCATAAGTTTATGTTTATATAATTGAATAATTATAATCAACATATGTATACCTGCTATGAATTATTAACTCCCATCAACACACATGCTTTCTAGCCAGATCTTCGTAGTTTGGGGCTTAACCGGACAACATGATTTTAATTTCTAATGGGACAAACCTGGAATACAGAATGATGGCGAATTAAGGATACAAGATATTATAGTTGTAACGACCCGAAAAATAAATTTTACATGATTAATTGTCTATTTAACGCAAATAATAATACATAAAGTTGTATAAGAAATTAACCAACTTTGGGATATGCTGTAATTTATATTTGATCATATGTAAACTACGTCACACAAACAAAATTAGATAAAAACTTCTAAGGTACAACCAAGTAGCATAACGCACGTACAAAATAGTTCACACGTGATCATACCTTACCGACGATATTAGAAACCGTCCTTTTCAAGTTTTTCGATGCTTTTCCCCTCTTCCACTAAAAAATTATAATCTTTAGCAAAATCACGGTCGATGGTGTTAGTTTGGGGTTGATAGTGGATTGACTAACGTGCCCATAAAAGACAAATTTTATAAAAGAATTACACTTTGTGACCTAAAATCGGGTGTTCCATTATGGGATCTTTTGAATCTAAATAAAAACCACACAGACTTAGTCGAAAACGTTGTGCTGTGAGAGGGATCGATTCAAAGGGATTGCGTATAATGAATTTGGTGTATGTTATGGGATTATATATAGATCTGTTTAGGTCGGTTGCATATATACGAGTTTTTTATTTTTAGACCCCTCACTTTTATTATAAGTTTTTCTTCAATGTATAAATTGGTTGTGTTTTAAAAGTTAAAACACGTAAATTATTTTTAAACTTTAACACTAAATTATATGGATCGTTTATGGGGTTTGTCTACAAAGGGTATGTTTGATGACACGTAGCAGTAAACAGTAGCAGTAACAGGAGCAGTAAGCAGAAGCAGTTAGCAGAAGCAGTAAGCTATTGTTTTAAAAAGTGTTTGGTAACGTAGCTGTAAGCTGTAATTAAAAGTGTAAAATTATGAAAAATCACATATAACCCAATTAAGTTGAACATTTTGTTTGGAGAATTGGTTTAGCCCGTATTCCTACTAGAGATAATTTAGTGTCTCGCGGAATCGTTTTAACACTAGTTTATGTCTGGTGTGTTGTACTTCCTTGGAGACGGTAGAGCATGTTTTTGCGAACTGCGTTGAGCTTCGTGGTATATGGAGTAACATTAGTAGGTGGTGGAACGTCCCTATTCCTTCCCCCGCATCTGTTGATTCTTTTATTAATTGGGCGGATCAATCTAAGCTTTCCGTTATGCAACGAAAATGCTTTGATGCGGTTATTTGTACGGCGTTTTGGGTTTTGTGGAATTTCCGCAACTCTTTTATTTTTGATTCGGTGAAGCCTCAAAAGTCTAATATTTTTGATGACATTGTTTCTAAATCCTTCTTTTGGCTTTGTAATCGGCGGAAGAATTTTAAGATATCATGGGGGGTTTGGTTACAATATCCGGCTATTACTTGTAATATGTAACTTTTTTCTAGCTCGTTGCTAGTTTTCTATATATTTATAGAGTTTTCTGCTGTCAAAAAAAAAAACAATTATAAATTTTATATTTGAGGCTATAAATGTAATTTTATAACAAGCTGCTAGGAGCAGTTCTGAAATACTTCTTCAAGAAGCATTTGAGATTGGAGCGGTTACATAATACTCAAATGCTTGTTGAGGTGTTGTCAAACAAGTTTTTCATATAAAATGCTTACCGCTTGTCGCATGTCGCTCCAAAACGCTTGTTGTCAAACACAGTCAAAGAGAAGTGACCAAATAGAAAGATAAAAAATTTCCGAGGGTGTAATATAAAAAGATTTAAAGAGAATTAGAAGTTTTCAAAAAAATTTAAAATTCTAAATATTATCGAAAAAGTGATCGCTTGGTGTATAAAAAATTGTAAAGAAAGTTTGTTTTTATTTTTGAGATTTTATATATTTTTTAATGCAAAAACACGAACTGTTAATGAAAATAAAAATCAAGCTTGACATCTACTGATATCTTTTACCTAGTAAAGGAAAATAAAAAGTGAGGACTTTTGCATTTAAAAAAGAAAAGAATTTTTCCTTATTAGGTATGATGCTTATTTTTTATTATTTTTGAATATATGTTTAATTAAAAAGCTTAAATACTTCCAAAATTGAGATTATTTTGGTGGAGAAATCTGATGAAGAAAAAAAACACATAAAAATATATGTGTCAAATTTATAAAAACAAAAACTTGAAAAAAAAGGAGTAATTAATAAAACTTTAGTAGTTTAATTTTAAATAAATTATATAGAGTTAAGTGTAAATTTATAAATATACAAATTTTATCATAACTTTAAAAAAACAAATAACCCCTTAAACTTTCATAACTTATAAAACAGAAAAAATAAAAATAATATATATATATTTAAAAAAAAACATAATGTACAAGCTTCGTGCGTGCACGGGAATTAAAACTAGTACTAAAAGAAGTTAAATACAAAAACGAATTTTTGATACACAAAAAGGCGATTTACAAAATTAATGCACAAACGATTTTTTATCCACCAATGTCTCACAAACGTTTTTTTTTATCCACTAATGTCTCCCCATTCAATAGGCTAAGCAGCTAGCACTTTGCCGGTTTTGATTTTGTCTCGAGTGCGTGGATGTGACGCCAGGGACGAGTCTGTCGACAGAAAAATGCAGTTTTTTTTTCGTCAACTGTTGTATATTTTCTGTCTTTTCATACTTTTTGACTTATTAAACTTTATATTTTCTCTTTCGTACATTCATTTCCGTAGTTTTTTTAATAAAAACTAAACTATAAAAATAAAAAATAATTAAAAAATAAATAAATTAATGGGGGGAATAGTCCTGGGATGATTCGCAACATCCCTGTTATACTTAAAAAGTGGACACCGAATCTGGATGTATACGGTTCCGGTTTGGGTGAAATTTCATGACGTGCCTATTCCAGCTTTCACGGCCGATGGCTTGAGTATGCTTAGCAGTATAAATACAAAATTTGATCATTTTAGAAGCTATGTACTGAATTGTCAAAGTGTGTCCGAGTGTCTTAACCCTGTTCTTGAGTTCACGAGTGTTGTCTCGAGCTCAAAAGTGTTGGTTAGCGTTTAGTTGAGATGCTCTTAGCTGATCTTATAACTGGGTGTAACTAGTTCATTGTAACCGTCATTCATTTCATCAATGCAAATCCATTGTTAACAGCTACAATTCCCAAACAGATATCTAATGTAGTGTAAGTAGTACTGTCGTAAAACAGTGCAACATATAACACTCTGAAACGACCCCCCTTATCAGTAACTCATATTTGATATTTCAACCACTACTACCAAACAGCTACAATTCATCGACATGAAAAACAAAGGACGACTTGTAATCTACCCTAATCACATAATTTCATATTAATGTTTAACAAAGACAAATGTGTCATGACACGGCCGTGGGAGAGTAGAGCTGATGGGCAAAAACTGTTTGGAACATGAGTTATAGTGACCAAATACATAAACTTTAGGGGCTAAAACAAATCCTATACAAAAAATATTCTTCCCTAATTAATAACCTACCTTGTGTAATCTTACGACCTCGTGGGAGTTTGGTAAAGAAAGTAAAACATGTGCGCCAAAAGTACTTGCTAAGCCTTCAGTAACCTTCCCACGTACGCCTGCAGAAAGAAACATATGTTATTTCTTACCAATTACTATCCATAAAGAATTCAAAGCAATTTATATAAAGAATAAATAAATAAGAAAACGGGTACTGAACAGAGCATATATATTATATACCAATGCTCGTGTAATAGATTTGACTACGATATTCTAATTATTTTATGGTCAAATTAATCGATTTGAAGAAACTGGAAAGTTGTTTAGCAACTGATTATTATGATAAATGTAACATATATTTCATATCTTGAATCAACTGATAATCTGGTTATCCAATTTTCATCATTCATGTTTCGGGTAATTAGTTTCAATTCTTCAAACTTTACCTTAATAGCAGGTAAACAGTTTCACACCGCCACAAAAAAGTGATGATCAGCATTATGAGTTGGTAAAAAAAAAATTTGAACGGAGAGGTAATTTACACGCAACTTCGGCTTTTGACAACTTTACCCTCATCCACTAACAAAAGACAAAAAATTGTTGGGCATGAAGTAGAATAAGTTGTGTTTATATCACCATGAGGCCTTTTAAGGATGACCTTATATGCAATTAACTCAAATTAAAAGATCATAAGATATTGTGTTGTTCTAAAAATTAATGAAAGGAATTTACCTCCACGAGCTTAGTAATTTTAGATTTAGAGAAGGCGAGATATTGATCAATCTTCTCTTGTGTTCTCGGGATCTGAACTCCTTGTATGGTACTTGTAACCTTCTCCACCACTTTCTTTACGATAGTTTTATAAACCTCTCTACTCATTTTACCTTCCTTCCATGTTGGCTTCAATATCTCTTTGACAAATTCTACTAACGCGATCTTGAATTGCCTCATGGCCTTTTCATCATTACTAATATTACCCTCTTCTACTCTTCCTTGTGCCTCGGATTTTCCAGCATTTACATTAGGATTCTCAGCTATTTTGTTCCCGTTGACTTCGTTCCCAACTGGTTCCACTGACATTTGATTTTGCTCATTGGTCACCATGGAGTCAATGATGGCACCAGAAGCTGCAGAAATGGGAAGACTGGACATCGGTCCAAGGGTATTGGCGATATTTGGGTTCTGAGGGAGGCCACTTGCTTGAGGATCCTGGACAGTACTTGCTTGCGGGATATCATTTTCAGATTTTTCACCATCAAGCTGCAAAAACATGCCTTCAACTGAACCATTCAACTGAAGATTAGACTCATTCGTGTTTAGATTTGAAGGAAATTGAGAAGTGATATTATATTCACTTTGAGTGAAGGGCCCTGAGATCATATTGTGAACATCAGTGAGTTGGGACTCTTGATTACCAGACATATCCATATTGTAAGTATCATTTGTCGATTGAGGCAAAATGGAAGAATTTTTCTCAGATTCATTCCATCCCGGAGGATCCCATTTATCACGTGGCATTTCATTAATACCTTCCGATTCCAAACTGTTCCAGGAAGGATCATTCCAATACTTGTTCTTGTCATCAGAATTACCTGAGTCGTGGGGTTGGATGTTATCACGTGACTTTCCTTCATAGCCTCCTGATTTTGGAAGATCATGAGAAAAATTGCAATTGGGGCGATTGCATAGACCCATAACAAAAAACCTGCATGGGTCTTTGGCACTTCGGTTTGATTGCCGCCTGTAATCTTGATCATCATAACCACTCCTATTGCTTCTTTGGTAATCCCTCCCCTCTTCCCGACGTGTGGCATCTTTCCTGTAACCATCTGAACCTTTGCTTCGTGAGTGATCATCAGCAATTCTATCATCGCGGAACCGTGAACCACCTGAGTGTTCTGGTCTATCAGTCCACCTTTCTGTTGAATCACTATCTGGTTTGTTCGTACCACCTCTGGAAGGACTCCTAGCCCTGCCTTGATCCCTCGTGTTTCCTCGACCCATGTCCCTGTCCCTTTCCATGTCCCTGCCCCTGCTTCTGTGAGGACTCAAACTCCTGCTCCTACTTCGGTCTCTGTCCTTTCCACCAACTCTTTGTTCAGCGCCCCTACATGTAGCATTCAACAGAATGCAAAACATAAAATAAATTACCACAAAGCAACCGTTTTATGCGAAAGTGGGTCGATGTGAGTTATTTCTATTAATGACATACAAACGGGTACAAATTAGGATTAAGACAGTCAGCCGAAAAGGTAACCAATTCAAATGTTTAAAAACTGATTTACTGATTAGATCAGGATTTTTAATATATAGTATATAATCTTGATCGTTTATGATATTAAATGGATATGGATGGTCAACCCAGCCTGTTTTATCAGGCCTGCGAATTTACCCATCTGACCTTTTGTCCGACCAACCATTTTGCCACTTATGCAGCTATACTATCCAAAATTTATCAAGAAAATAATAATATAAGGGTATAAGAAAGTTTACTCCACCACTTGATAGCTAGTTTTGTTGCAGTTAGTAAAAAGAAAGTAGTTTTGTGACCCTAAAAATTCAGATTACGATAAGCAAAATAAGGTCTTAAACATTATAAATAATTTTTGCAACTTTAGATAATCACAATCGAAATGAGCATCCAAACACTGCAACCAAGCATAAGAAACAGTTTATCTTATCTGTTTTTTTAATACAGAAAAATAAGATGTAGACATGATTTTGTTCAAGCTTAAAGAAATTGCAAACCTATTGGGTTCACCGAAGCTATCGTCTGAAGGGCGGGAGCTATTTTGAATAGGATCTCGAGATGGTTGCCCAGAAAAATCTTCTGACATTAATACATCATTAGCTTCTAAATTAGACAGATCTGGCAAACCACCTTCCAGAAAGCTTGAATGGAACTCTTTGGTCACGTTTTGAGGCACTACCTCTTCTTGTCTGTCCCATAAAGATTCAGATCTTCTACGTCTATCACTCATAGTCCCACCTTTTAACAGAACTCTGCAGCTTTAACTTCTTTTCTTGAGATGAAGAATAATCTGGAGTGGTAAAATACACATCAATAACTTTAAAGTTAACAATGAGCTGGTTGGGTAACGGGTCAAAACAGATAGTTTTGTTTAACCCACAAAATAGCAATAACCAAAATTGGATAGACAAAACAATAACACCAAATATCCGTATAAACTAAACAAAATGAAGACTCAACGCGTTTTCTAAAGGATAAGAAACTATATGGCATTTAGCAAATTGACATGCTACATCTGCTTATTGTAAGACACGACTTTCACAAAATGAGAGTTGTAACTTGGCCAATTAGAAGAAAGTCCTCCAACCACCCTATAAGCCCATCCCATGTACTCTTAGACGTCCAAATTGAATTCCCTCAGAACCAAACATGGACCCACTAGAAGAACAAACCTTACATGAGGATTGTCCTCAAGTTCTATATATCTAACTATAACCTAGCCAAACCAAAAATGGTCACAGAACAACCTCTTTCCTAAAGGAGTCAATGGATAACAAACTAGTAGTTTATTCCTAACGTTAAGTAATGTGGATGCTCAATACGCTTTCTAAGTAGAGAAATGGACACCCTGTGAGCCCCGCCAAGTGAAGGTCCTTGTTGCAGCCTCCACTATGTAGTCTGCACATTGCCGGAATGCATGCCCATTGATCTTAACAGATAAGAGACCTCATGGAACCATCAAAAACATATCTTCATATTCCCAAAGCATCTTAATCTTAAGGTGTCTAGACAGCCTATTCGTTCATAACAGAACAATTTCTTATGATGTGCAAAACATAAAAAGACTTCTTATGACCGCCGATTATGAAATGAAAACGCGAAAAGCAGAATGGAACTAAGATAATAGTAATACAATTAATAAAGGAAAACATAATGATAATGGTGATGAAGGAACACAATACAGTAACTAAATGTAGACAAAAAAATGAAACCGTATTAAAATAAACTATCAAAAAAGGAAATATGACCAAAATCCTTAAAAACCTTCACCCAACTCATGTCACTCCAATACTAACTATAAGTTACCTCGCAACAGCATTTCCTATTGCTGCATGTTTACCCTACTAAAACGGGTAGACAGGTGAGGTATTCCATGTGCAGGTTACCGGGGGAGGGCGAGTCTTTGAGTCATATGTACGCAGCCTAACCGAGGTATCGTCATGATCGTTTCTGACCTTTCCCTAGCCACCCAGAAATGTATACTTAGTGAG
This sequence comes from Tanacetum coccineum, assembly GCA_026074375.1. Taxonomy (NCBI): domain Eukaryota; kingdom Viridiplantae; phylum Streptophyta; class Magnoliopsida; order Asterales; family Asteraceae; genus Tanacetum; species Tanacetum coccineum. Next base: position 38,268 of record BQNB010035703.1, read on the forward strand.
TTTTGAACCCTAGACCTCTTGTGAGGAAGCAAGGATGTTTACCCTAGTATTTGGCTTATAAATCAAGCTAAGATAAGAGACTAAAGGAACAGTATTACTATAGTGATCGAACAACAAGCCTAGATATATTATTCCGTAACAAATTCAAACTATTTTTCCTTTTCTGAGGCAATTTCACTTTTAATTTTATAGATTTACACTACAAAAACTAGCAAGTGACCACAACAACCGCCAACTCGAAAGCACGACCTCCTACCAACCGACAAACCCAAAACAATCCAAGCTAACATAAGTAAACCTGACGGAATGAGAATACTTTAGTAATCGAACAACAAGCCTAGATATATTAATCCATAAGAAATTCAAAACTGGTTTTTCTTTTCAGAGGCAAAATTTCTAAATTCACAAATTCACACTCGAAAAACTGGAAAGTAGCCACAACAACCGCCAAATCGAAAGCACAACCTCATACGGCATTACCACCGACCGAAAAATCCGATAACAATCCAATCTAAGATAAGTAAACCTAAAGGAACGAGAATACTATAGTAATCAAAACAACAACATAAATATAGTTATTACCGCAAAGTTAAAAAAAAAAAAGAAAAAAAAAAAAAGAAATAAAAAAAAAAACAAATAAATAAACAAAGTAAATAAAATAAAAAAAACGCATTCAAAAAATGCCGAGTTCACAACTAGTTTCACAAATTAACACTGACAAAAACTGGCAAGTGACCACGACAAAGCGTCAACGGGTGAATCCGAAAAAAACGGCCTCATACAGCATTACCACCAACCGAAAAATTAGCCGACAACAATTCAAGCGCTAAATGAGAGAAAAACCTAAAAGAAACGAGAAAACTATATACATAAACAACGAGCCAAGGTTATACATTCCGCGCAACGAATTTCACATCTAGCTTTCTCTTTCGAACGCAAAATGTTTCCTTAATTCACACAAATTTAAAGACACAAAAACCGGCAAGTGACCACAACATCCGTCAACGGTAGATCCAAAAGCACAACCCAATACGGCATTACCACCGACCGAAAAATCCGATAACAACTCAAGCTTAGATAAGTAAACCTATAGTGATCAAACAACAAGCCTCGATACATTATTCCGCAACGAATTCACAACTAGTTTTCCTTTCCGAAAGCAGAATTTCTCTTATATCACAAATTTACACTACAAAACCGCCAAAGGCGAGCTCGAAAGCACGACCGCATACGGCATTACCACCAACTAAACAGCATCAACTCGTTACGCTTTTCGGAAAAAAAACGAAAGCCTGTCAGGCAACACCCACACACACCTTGATTTACACATAGATAAAACACGCACAACAAAAATTTAATCTAATTAACAATATCATACTGTGAATTACATTAAATTTAAAGTATAAGAAACCCTAGTTTTAAGAGTAAGAGAATAAAGAGTACCTGTAATTGAAGGATTAAATGATGTTTTTTTTGTTAGATATTGGAATTTAGGGCTTTTATTTAATTGTTACTTATTACAGTCAACTGGTTTTGATCTGATGGTAGTGGTGGTGGTGATATATGGGTTCAATTGTAAATGTTGAGATTCATCAGGGACTCATTTCAAATTTCTGATTTGTTAATTTTTTTGAGTAAATTACATAAATGGTCCCTATAGTTTATCTGAAATTACGGATTCAGTCAATTTTTTATTTTCGTATCAGATTCTGTCACTATGGTTTTAACAAGCCTCGGATTCAGTCCATTTTGACATGAAATGACCAAAATACCCCATATAAAAAATAGATAAAAGGATGAAGGTAGGGGTATTTCGGTCATTTCACTTTTAGTTAACGACTAAATTTAACATAATTAGACAAATTGGACTGAAACCGAGACATGTTAAAACCACAGTGACTGAATCTGATATGAAATGAAAAATGGACTGAATCCGTAATTTTCTTGACAAACCACAAGGACCATTTATGTAGTTAACTCTTCTTTTTACTTGGCTTTACGACTTGGACATTAAGAGTCGAATAATTCCAAGGCGACTACTTTTTTGAATAACCCAAAGTCGACGCTGGTGAACCTCCGTTGCCACAAGTAGATTTAGGTGTTTGTTTTGGCTTATATAGTTGGCTTATGACGTATTTGATTTTGAGCTTTATGTTTCATAACCTCACTTTTTATAAGCAGAAAGTTTTAACATAAGCCATAAAGAGTAAGCTTATAAACATAAAATTTTGTACATGTTTAGTCCTTACGGTATTCAATGTTGTACATGTTTAGGACTAAAAGTTTTAGTCGAATCGTGTTTAATTTACGTATCTTAATTGACGCAAGAATGTGTGGCTTGCGCCTTACTCTCGTAACACAACTTTATAGCTTAGGATTGCGATTACTGAGTTGTAAGTGTATTGGGGCTCACAAAATAAATAACACATGCATAACAAAAGATAGAAAAGAAAAACATGTAACACTGCCTCGGAACCCATGACACAGATAAAGGTGTGGTGCTTTCAAGCCATAATTGCCAAAAATGTTCTATAAGCTCATAGTGTCGTGCGCTTTGATACATTAAGGGCATGTTTGGTATGGGGGGTTGGTATGGGTTTTAGGTTGATGTGACATTAAATGGTTGTTTGTTTGAGTTATTTAAAGATCAAGTAATGGAATGAAAGACCAAAATCCCTAGTATACTAATATGGTGGGTTTGTGACATTTATAATTTAAGAATAATTTTGGACCACATGTTTTATTCATTATTTATTTTTTTTCTTGATATTTTATTTAAAAATTATACATAAATTTCAAATCAACTTATAAAATATTAATATATTAAAATAATTATATATTTTCTCTCTCCTCCTTTTCTTTCAAACCTTTCCTTAATCCGATTCCAATTCCAAACCTGTCTACAAACCAAACGCACCCTAAATTGATTAACGCGAGTTGTATAAGACTATTCATTATGGTCATCAAACTCGTCACCTTCATGTCAGCGTCACATCATCATTCAGCTACCACCAAACCTATAACCTTTTACTCCCAATGGTCACCACCTTAATTCACCCACCACCAAACAAAAAATAATATAAAACCATCTCACTTTATAAAAAAACCACAAAGCATAATATACTCACACACACTCACGTACCAAAAAACACTCTCACTTCCCTCGATTGCGTTCGGGGATACAGACCACCTAAAATTGTCAAATTTCAGACTACCGCGCGTGGTGGTAGGCATAGGCACAGCTATGTTAGGTCTAGAGGGTTGTGGCCTCCCAAGAATTTCTCTTAAACTCTAATATTTAAGCGCAATTTAGATTGTTACCTTGAATTTTACTATTAAACTATCGTTTGACCCTTCTAAATTTCAAAAACTATATCTTGGCCTTCCTTGCAATTTAGGTCAAGCTCGCACTATTGGTGGGTGCTTTCTTAAAAGACCGCGCATTATGAGTAAGGTGGAGGCGGTGCACCTCGTGAAAAGCTCAGGATCGGGATCGGATCATAGTCGAGCCTAAGTTCGAGTTCATTTAATAGTCGAGCTCGAGCCCGAGCTCTATACAAAAAGATCGAATAGACTCGCGAGCCTTATCGAGCCCCTGAAATATATATGTATATACATATTGTCTATACATATAATTGTGTATAAATGAGCTTAAAAGAAGTAAATGAGCTCGAGCCTTGTGAGATTAACGAGCCGAGCTCCTTTTAAACATTGTTTTCTTCAACACATCATATAAAATTAGTCGAGCATGAGCTGAGCTCGAGCTTGTGAAATGATGCGTAATTTCTTTTAAATAAAACTACGTCAGGTTTTACATTTATAAAACCCTAACTACCTCAACTATTCCTACGCACAAAAGAGCAGTGTACCCTATCGTGTATAGTGTAGTGATTGGTAAGTACGGGTGTCGACCCAAAGAACAGTTTGTGTCTCTAATCGTCTAATTGATTTTATTAATCTACCTAAGAAAACAGGAAAGAAAGCTTGTTTGAATATTTTAGATTATTATCTAGTTGTTTTGGTGTAAGCCTAGTTTGTTGAAAAGGGAATAAGTATAGTAATGAACAACTAAAAAGGAAAAACGCAATTAATTACCATGATCTCTAGTGCAATGTCTTATCGCAATCTTAGATGGGGACTAGAATCATTAGGTCCAATTTGATAGTTGAAACCTAACCTGTGTCTACTGAGTGGAATGAACTCTCAGGGAGAATTAACATATTCTCAGTATACAGTTATTAAGATTTATTTTAACTTATAATATACGCTTATTCTAACAGGTGGTTTCCTTGTTAGCTCGTACTCCTAACCAGAAATTAATGCTAAGGGCTCGCCTCATAAGTCAAGGTCGAACAATTACAAAGAGATAATTAAATAATTAAATGCCAAGAACAAATAATAAAGCACAATTAATAACATAGCAACAATAAATTAAACCGCATGATCTGCTCAATCAAAATAATATGGGTGATTATATTTGACCAAAATAAATTGAGTTGATTTACAAAACTGTGCTGGATATTAAATGCTCCGGAACCTCCTAGTCGAACGCCAAAGCAAACCCCGAAGGGTTTGCCCCAACCACTTGCTGCGTACACCTTTTCTTCTTTTCTAATTTGCCGGCTACACCATCAGATTGGAATGAATTATATCAATTGATATCTTATATATAATAAATATAAAGTTTGGCAATTTGGCGAGCTTGGCCCTTCAACTTTGTGACATGTAATAATTAACCCATGAAACTTCGTCACTTTTATGCAGCTTTAGTCCCTGTGATGAGTCATCATTACGGCATAACGGTATCGACCACGTTACGCCGTAAACCTTCTGACGTGACTTTTCATCATATAGCGTAAAAATATGTTACGTCGCAATTAAATCCAAACGTTACGCCGTAACCCTTAGTCAGCAAAAATATCTTTTTCATAATAATATTTTACGGCGTAACTCCTGCGGGACGTTACGTCGTAATGCCTCGTCAGCACCAAATCTTCGTATTTAATAATTGATTACGGCGTAACTCTTGTGGGATGTTACGTCGTAATGTCTTCGTCAGCATTATTTCACATGTAATAATATTACGTCGTAATCTATATGGGCCAATTACGCCGTAATTCTTCCATAATGCGGAATTTGATATAATTCGTCCATTTTCCGCATCTTTTTTGTTCCAATGCCTAAATTAACTGAATTCGCAAAATAAATGAATTAAGTATCAAATTCATACAAAATTGATATAAAGCAAGGCAATAAACGTGGGAATTTGATATGAAAAAGTATTAAATATTTTATGTTATCAATTTATAAGACAATGATGATAATTTTAGGTATTACGACTTTTTCAAAAATGAGGTTAAAAAACAACGGTCGTATAAGCCAAACGAATGCCATTTGTGGCTGCTCAAACGCGTCGTTATTTAGGTGCTAAAAAGATTGAACTTATTTATTTGTTCACTTATTAAGACGATGATGATAATTTTCTGTATTTGTAGTTTTTATGAGCGTAGTTTACTCACACCTGTATCTTGGCGGGGTAACCAGACCCGCATTGTGGTTGCAGCCATGGCGTGTGTTTGGTATACCTTATATATTTGCATATTTGACCCACATTTTACAGTGTTTGCATACATTACATTCTATGTGTGATTTGTGTTAGATGATGACATGAAAGACAGAAGAGACAGATCTGAGATGTATGTGGAATGTGGTAGATTCTTTGTTTTTTAAAACCAAAAACGATAGTGTTTTGTTAAAAACATCAAGAATGTTGTTTGAATTTATTTAGTTGTTTATTTATTGAACGAATGATAATAATTTCCTGAATTTATATTTTTTTCGAAGCATAGTTTACCGACGCATGTATCTTTGTTGATCTTTTCAAACAAATTATTGTTGCAATCACAAATGTTTTGTGCTCTCAACAGGTCGGGAACTTTGACAGCATATATATGCTTATTACGCTTTCAATTGGTTTTTATGAAAGCTTTTATGGCTGTGATGATTGTTGTAAACACCAAGCGAGAATTCACCTAACTGGTGGGGCAATGATCTGATGGCATAGTAATGTGGCTGTTATTCAACGGATTTCTTTGTAGATGGTAGCAGAATTTAGAAAATTCAGGAGTAGATTTAATAGAGTGAAAATTGATAAGGGACTATAACTTATATAATCTGAATAATGGAAAGATGATATGTCGAAACATTTATATTAGTGGTTATGATGCATTTATAATTATTTTGATAATAAAAATAAAAAGAATTGATCCTTCTATGACCTGACCACTATATACATATCTGAGCCTAATCATCTATTGCACCACAATTTGGTGTGTCGCGGATTATTGTTGATATGTTTTGTCATGTGGCAAAAATTGAATGCGCTGCTAGAATGTCCTACCGGAACTGGGAAAACATCGTGTCTTATGTGTGCTACTTTGGCTATGTGTGCACAATATACTTTAGGGGGCGTGGGGTGTGTTGAGGGAGTGACTTCTGTTGGGATTTATGAACTAGTAAACCATATTTACTACGACTACGCAGCGGATGGATCTAGTTTGATGACAATGATTGTCACACGTATAAAGAAAGAAACACTAACCTTTTAGTTGAATGACTTAAAGCAAACAACGAGAATCTTTAACCTTGAAACTTTAGTGACTAAGTTGCCACCTCTATGGTTGCTCACACAACACGTCCAACAAATACGCCAAGATGCTAGTCTTTACTTCACGTCTCTCGAACACCGAGTGTTACACCTTTCTTGAATCGAAAACCACAAACAACCTTTGTATATGAACCGAAAACCACAAACCCTAATTAGGGTTTTAAGCAAACTCGGTTAAACCAAAATTCAAGAAATCGAAACCCTAAAGGTTTTAAATTGTTGTCGACCTGAAGAACAAAACAAACCAAAACCCTTGATTAACTTGAGCTTATGATCGAGCTAGTACGAGTCGATTGCTAGTCAACCTTCACGAACCAAACATCACGTGTTGTATAATCGTATCAAACGCACCACTTGAGCTTGACCCGATCGAAAACCAAACAACCTTGTGTTCTATCCTACCTTGAACCGAAATCCAAAAACCCTAGAGAAGGGTGCGTTTAAACTCGGTAAAAGAAGGATACAAAGGACCAGCGGATGTAATTTACATATTTGCATGCAAGTATAAATATATACATGCATATGTTAATATTAAATTAACATGCACATAGTTACTGCCATGTAGATCGAATAAAACCAGAACCACTTGAATGGTTTATACAATCTGACGAATGGGATAAGAAAAGCTAATAAACAATTATGCTTTTGGGATGTATGGTCGACGTGGATATTGGTGCGTGGGATTTTTAATATCACCGTCCATAATCAAGGAGAGGAAAAGAGAACCGAAACTATTTTAGGTTTTAGGGTTTTGTGATCATCTTTCAATGAGGTTTAGGGTGCGGTTTATATAGGCTCCTAACCCTAAAGCTTTGAGAACAAGATAAATATCTTTTCCATAAATATCACAAATCTCTTTTTCCCTTATCTCCTAAATAGATTCCAAAACCCCCTTCTAGAACCCTTGGGAATTCGGCCAACTATGGGCTCCTCTGGGTTTGGGTTTTGTTCGTTTTAGTCATTTGGTTTATTATTTAATTATTCGTTAAGCTAGTTATGCAAGTAACGGTAAATAGCGACTATTAAAATATTTATCGTGAAGTAAAACATACTCTATGTGTTTAACGCGTGTGCCTCAATAGGCTCACTTATTCGTAACGAATACATGCTAGCCAACTACCATAACCCAACAGCTCCCATTTAGGAGTTAGAGTAGCACCTAACACTTATACCTATAACTGGCAAAGTCTATCAACCCACACAATTATTTTTACATTAAGAATATTATGAGATAAGAGTTTCAAAAATCATCTCAGCTATTTAATGGTTAATTAATTTCTTGCTTAATCATCATCCCTTTGTTTCAGATACCGTTAAACCATAGATATGGATCCTAACTCATTCCATATAGTTTACCATTATTTTTTCTCGTTATAGAAATAATTCAGATATACCAAAAGTAATCAAGAATCATCTTGGATTACCCTTTGGGTACGGCCATACATTTATCTGATTAATTCTGGAGAGGCGCCATGGTATCTTTCTGCAATTTAAACAATTGGAGGAACAAATTCTTTATTGGCTACAAGTGTTGTAGATGCTGCTTCACATCACTTCCAAAAATAGCCTTTATGACTACCTTATTCAGGATAGCGTTTGACTTATAATCAAAAAGTGATATCCACACATGCAGAACTTGCTTGCATCTCAAGTCTAATGGCGACTTTTAAACCATTTTTGACATTTACCCATGACGAGGATCCAAAAGTAAATATTCAAAGGTTGGGGTATCCAATATGCATCCCTTGTAAATACACATAAGTTTTGTGGGAACAATCCATATATTCAAGGAATATAGCCAACACTCACATTTGCCTTACATAACAATATTCCCATATTGTTAACCGACAATGGACATATTTAGAATGATAAAATCATTCAAGGATTAAACATGCAAATATAGGATAACAATTATTATATGAATGAATGACAAATACCACGTATCTTCATTCATCAGAAAGTAAAAATTATCTTACAATCCCAATTATCCAAATACTAAAACAGATATGCATGAAACTAATTAGCAAGTTGAAGTCCAATGTTTCCAACATTCTCAACTCTTTCTTTACAAGACAGCTAAATAGTTATCTGAGTAAACTTTCTGAATACTTGTTTCAAATTCACATATTGTGAAAGATTTGAATAATAAGATGAGTGTCTTATTGTTCACGTGCATACTATTGCAAGAGTCATAGTATGGACAAGGTAATAGTACCTTTTATAGGGTATTTGAAGTCAACAACATACCTATCTCAGACAGTCATCTTTACAGTTTCTTAAAATGTAAAGTATTCTCATTCTTTAATGTGTAATGCAACAATACTCTTAGCTGGGCATATCTAGTTAGCAGAATTATCATAAATGATGAAATCCTTCTTCAACTAGAATTGATTATTCTCTAGCATCAGCTAAACAACATTATGCCTTATATAATTCGTAAACATTTGTATTTAACAGTCATCTAAATTCTCTCAATTAGATATTGTTATCTAAATACTCTCAATTAGATACTGTTGTTGTTAGCTCATCTTGCTCTTATGCAAAAGTAACAACCAGTCTCATACACAATATAATATATACATGATGAATCCTTGGTTATAAACACAAGGTTTCCATCCATGTAACAAATTATCTCCAGTGAAACATACCATTTAAGACTTGCTTTAATGTTATATTGCATTGTGTTGGACTTAATTTCCGCATATGTTTATCTTAATAAACATTTATTCCAATGTCGTTTGTTTTATCCTAAAATCCCAAGTGAAGTTTCATTCCAATCTCAAGGATTAACATCTAGCTTTGATGGAATGATGCTTTCAATATGTTACACAACATATGAATTTTAAGGAAAAACATAGTGCTCCCACTTGATGTCATGTGTATTCAGGAGTTATCTTACTTTAATCAGAAATCATATTGTGATTAAACATAAGATCTCAGCTCCTAGATGCATGATTCAATCCACCCTTGGATTCTATTATCTTGTATACATTATAAAGATTATTTTAAACTCATAACCTTTTGATTACACACCGTCCTCACAAAAGGTAATCATAAAGGGAAAAGTTATAGAACTTAATTGTCATATTACAAATATCGGCTCATAACCCTTTTGATTACACATCGTCCTCGCAAGGTAATCATTAAGGAAAGAGTTATGATCCTTAATTTGCCATATTTCAGATTCAAGAAAACATGTATGACAATTAGTTATTTTTATATAATTAATGCGTGTAGAAAAGAAAGATTTAATCATAGTCAATTGCTTGAGTAAGATCAAATTTTTTTATCATCAGTCAGGCATTAATATGTATACAATTTTGTCCTTATGAGCCTTTCTTCAAAAGAAACTCATTCTAACCTCACAGGTTTACTTTTTGGTCAAAGATCAATCAATTTGATAACATTGATTTGTCTTTTAAGGACTGCATCTTATCATTCATATTTCTAAGATATTTATCACATCCAAGATGTGATAATTCATCTTATTAGTTAGCAGGTTTACAATGACCCTCTAACTTATATTCCTCAGCATTGATATTATTATATCACTCTATTGATGAGGCATCCTTGCGGATTTATGAATGAGACTTACATTATACTTTGGTTCGACATTTTCATGTTTAACCTTAGTATGACATCAACAAGTGAATTCAGAAGGTTATGTATTTTGTTCTTGAATATCTTCAAGATTTATAGATACTCCCACTTACTTTTGTAAGAAGAGATACTTCTCTAAATACTAAGTATTTAAGCAACAATAAATTGTTCTTAATTGGGACAATAAAATACATTTTACAGTTCTTATCTCTAGCTTGTTAATAATATGCTTCATAAGATATTAACAAATTTCAAAACTTTAATCAAGACATAATGGGATTCATCCCAATCCATAAATAGATAATGTCTTGAATACCTTCTAGGTTGAAACTTTATTGAGTGTATCCATGACACACGCAAAATTCTAACCTTGATAGATTTTGGAGGTAGAGCAATTAAAGTTATCATTAATCAAACAATATGAATATCGTTTGTTTCAACACAATAGACATACCATAATGATGTGGTATTCTATGAGTATTGGAATTGTGAGACTCCATCAGAATTCCCTAGATAACTTAATTCTTTTTGGATCAAATACTCACCAATTGGGTCAAGCCAAATTGAATATAAAGTATTTTAAAACCAAGTGCATGCTATAATGTATATATCTTTGAATGGTACAATAACTCTATGTTCATGTGTTTCAAGAAAACAGAACATGTCAAGTATACGTTATAAGTCTTTGAATAATTCAAGGACCTTATTGTTCATGTGTTAATCAAGAAGACATAACAATTTTACTTCTTACTTATGTTATGAGTCATTGATAAATTCAAGGACTTTATAATTATGTCTTAACAAGAACATAATTATTCTAACTAAAGTAATTATGAACGCAAACTCTTGAGTTCAATAGTAATTTCAAGTTAATTTTATACTTCATGATTATGATTATATAATTCAACCATAAGTCTATTGACTAAAACATGTAGTCAAAATGTTGAAGTAGCTTACAATTATATCTTGACATTTAATTTGTAATAGGACAACAAACATCTTGTGTGTTCAAGTCCTAGTAAAATGATTAGCTTCCGTACCTTGCGGTCAAGAGAAACCAATAATCATATCGTTATATGTTGTTCCTTGCACACACTTAAGATTTCTCCCACTTGTGTACGGGACAACATTATTTAAGGTAAACAAACAATACGACAAGCGCTCAATTGTATAAACAATATGATAGTGTCATAGATATTACAAGTAGATTTCAAACTATAATGTTTAATAAGGAATTGTGGATTATTATTCTATAGATAACATTTCGGAAAGCAACCTCAGATATGGGACTTGTTATCATATAAAATAAAATGCAATCTTACTTAAACATGTGTTTGTTCATATTCGGAAAGTTATGAATTATTTCAAAGCAAGCTAGAAATAATATGGGCGACTAACAAGGAAATGAATCTTGTAGCTCCCACTGAATTTTACAACATTACATGAATGTCTTTTCAGTAAGAATGTCTTTCTTATTCTAATAGCCTTTGGTTGTTTTGCGAGTTCGTTACAAGAATGTCATTTCAGTAAGAATGTCTTTCTTATTCTAATAGCCTTTGGTTGTTTTGCGAGTTCGTTTCGTTAGAGTTTTTCTGTTCCTTTTCGTTCTTTGTTTGTTGGATCGTTTTTGCATGTATTTCGTCTGCTAGTTTCTTTCTAGCCCTTTTTTAATAAAATTCCACTTGCCGTTCAAAAAAAAAAAGTAATATAAAATGCAAAGCTCCCACTGGATTTGTCAACATTGTAAGTGTTACATCACCAGTAGAAATCAAATAGCAATTTATTTACTTTCCTATTCTCTTAGAATGCCTACAAGTGCAATGTATTTAGGTATTGAGCAGAGAATATGAAATTCTACTTGTATAGATGAGGGACTAGCCATTTATGCTTTCTTTTAACTTGAATATTTAGCATGCAATTCCTCCTTTATCGTCTGTATAGCCACAAGGGTATTTAGCACTTTAAGAAATAATATAAGTCTAAGAAAAATACCTAGCATGTATGCTAGTAATTTCTTTACTCATTGCGGTTTAAACTCATACATCGTGACAAATGCAAGATGTGTGGTATATCCTATATCATAACACGGGGTCGATTCTTGGATCTGGCTAGTTTCTAGAGAGAGAAACACTAGAGAG
>BQNB010035704.1:5248-45562 GCA_026074375.1 Tanacetum coccineum
CGGGAAACCGATGAGACAACGGATAAAGAGCAATCAAATTTCCAAGGAAGTACCGTTCACATCCCACCTCCGGTTAATCCCATTCCAATTCCGGAACCCGATGTTCCAAAGACTTTACCTAAGCCGAATATTCCATATCCTTCATGACGTAATGATCAAAAGTCCTGTGACAAAGCTTAGAATCAAATGGAGAAGATCTTTCAAATCTTTCAATATTTACGTTTCGACATTAGTTTTGCGGATGCTTTACTTTTGATGCCAAGATTTGCTCCTACGATTAAGAGTTTGCTCATGAATAAGGAAAAGTTGCTTGAGTTGGCTAAAATACCGTTGAACGAGAATTGATCGGCGATGCTCCTCAAAAAGCTTCCCGAAAAGCTTGGAGATCCCGACAAGTTTCTTATTCCATGCAATTTCTCGGGAATGGATATATGTCACGCCTTGGCCGATCTTGGCGCGAGCATAAATCTTACGCCTCTTTCCATTTGGAAAAAGTTATCCCTACCCGAACTTACACCAACATGAATGACTTTAGAGCTAGCGGATCGATCCATTACTCATCCTAAAGGAGTCGCCGAAGACATTTTTGTTAAAGTTGGGAGTTTTCACTTTCCTACCGACTTCGTTGTTGTTGATTTTGAAGTCGATCCTCGAGTACCTCTCATACTTGGGAGATCCTTTTAGAGGACCAGTCAAGCTCTAATTGATTTGTATGAAGGAGAACTTATTTTAAGGGACGAAAATGAACAAATAATTTTTCATGTCGATAAGCATCCTCAAAAGCATGTAAACGAGTCAATTAAAATGATTAATGACACATGCAAGGATAGTTTTGAAAGATTTACCAACGAACCTGCTCTAGTTTGCTTACCTCCACCGGAAGATGATGACGATGAAAAGAAAAAGCAAGAAGTAAAGAATCTCGCAGAGCTGACAGCTAAACGCCAAACTCGTATTACACCTTGTTTGAAGAATTTTAAAGTTACTCAGAAGGAGAGCATTTTTCATTCGAATAAAACACCTCAAATGTCTTCGGTTTTTGAAATCACATCCACCTTACCGACTATTGAACCCAAGGATTCTCTCATAATGGGGGACGAGCACCTTAGCACTTTTCGTGTTGAGGAAATTGTCCCAATCCTAAGAGAATCCGAGGATACCTTCGATAATAACAAAGGATGTGATTTGACTTTCTCAAATCTTCTCTTCGGATATAAGGACAATGACAATTCAATTCTTAAGGAGGATGTTCAAGAAGAAAAGTTTCAAGTTTATTCAAACCCTCTTTTTGAATTTGATGACAACTAGAACTCCAGTGACATTAATCCTCTTTTTAAAGAGATGTTAGAGGATGTCGAGAGCAAGGACTCAAATGTTTCTAATTTTGATGAGCCAGTTTTACTTCACACACCTTTTCCCGATAAAGCTGAGTGTTTCGAACCAGGAGGCGATAATGACGAGATCGATGCTTTTCTAGCTATCGAAGTTCCTACGTATATTGAAGAAGGTTATTATGACTCAGAAGGAGACGTATTATATCTTGAGAGTTTGCTTAGTGATGATACCACCCATAATCTCTCTCCCGAAGTATTTTTCGATCATGAACCACAACACATTAAGAATGAATCAGACCATGATACTTTTTCTTCCAAAAGTGATCCTCTTCACCATGAGTTCGCTGGTGAATCCATCACGATTCCTCCAAGAATTTTTAGAGAGCACAAGGATTATATCAGTCGAATGTGGTTGCTATGCGGTAATTCATCTTCCCGGTCGCCAAAATTTTTTCATACAATCATCGAGTCTCTTCCCACATCTACTACCCTCATTGAGGATAGTGATTCTAATAGGGAAGAGATCGATATATTTTCTGGACCAGATGATTCGATACCGCCGGGTATCAAAAGTGATTTTGACTCGAAAGAGGATATTATTGATAACTTGCTTAACGATGATCCTATTCCCGAATATGAGCGTTTAACCTTTGACATTGAGCCCGATGTGCCCGTGATAAACAATGATGATGAGCTTAATGAAGATGAATGTTTTGACCCAGGGGGAGGTGAGATTAATGTTGAAGTTGACGATTCCTTCACATTTGTCATTCGGACTTTTCTCCCGTATCTCACTTACCCTGAGGTTTCTCCTTTACTTTCCTCCACCGAGAATGAGGACACCATTTTTGACCCAGGCATCTTCGCTTTTCATTTTTCTTCTCAAGAGCCTGTAGTAGTTAAATGTTTCATGGAATTTTGTTCTTCCACTTGTTTCATCCCCAAGGATGAATGAATTCGGGGATCGAGTCAAGCTATGTGACTCGGTTACAAAAAACAAAGCGCTTCGTGGGAGGCACCCCATGCTTATCCTTCTATCTTCTTTCTTATTTCTATTGTGATGTGAGGAGGCTTGTACTCTTCCGATTCTTGTTGTTTGTGCTTGTGATTTTTTGTAGGATTGAACCAAAATTTTCTGAAGACTCTCGTGTTCGGTGTTTTGTCCCGGTTCACTCGAGCTTCCTAGCCTTTGCTTGCCATTAGTTTGGGGAAATCTGATATCCTAAGATTATTATCGTCTAACATTTATCTTGCTTGAGATTTTTGTGATACTTTCTTCATGCTTGGATTATGCATTCAACTTTTTGAGTTCTAGTATGGGGTTTTTAAGTCTTAGGCTAGGAAACATTGAGGACAATGTTTAGTTTTAGTATGGGGTAGTATATCTTCGATATGATCTTACCTACCTTTGCCCGTTGTTCTCACGTACCCCGTTTTCCCACAAAAATTTTTAATTTTTTAAGTCTTAATATCTAGTTGACATGAATGTAGGCTTTCCGTTGGTGAGAATAAAAAGTAAATTTTGACCCTACCGTTTTTATATCTTAGATTTCTCCTTAACTATAGATGAGAATAAAAAGTAAATTTTGACCCTACCGTTTTTATATCTTAGATTTCTCCTTAACTATAGATAGATTTATTTTTGCTAATCTTTTATACAAGGAACTATAAAACGCAAGTCTAGCTTTAAAAAGTCAAGACTTTGCAAGTTCCCATAATTGATTTTAAATATGCGAAGATCAATTTATTAGAGTTGAGATTGTTGCCAGTCTATGTGACTTGTTAAAGTGTCGATCTTAATTCATTAGGCTAAGTGTTCATGAGTTTCTTTCTTAGAAATTTTAAATTGTGAAGAACAAGAGATGATAGAATAAAGTATGAGTTTTGATGTTAAACATAGAATAGTTGGATTTCTTTAAGGCTCATGAGTGTTAATTGTGGCTTTTTCTCCCATTAGCTTGTTTCACCATTAATTAAAATTATATATATATATAGATGTATATATATATATAATATATATATAAATATATATATATATATATTATATATATATAATAAAAGGATAAAAAATATAATAATAAAAGTTGTGGGTTGATAAAAGTTTACTACCTCTTGCTGGCTCACAACCGATGTGGTAGTCTTCTAAAGAAAAACCCATAGTAAGAATAAAGATCCAAGACTGATAAAAGTTTGCTGCATCTTGCCGGCTCACAACCGATGTTGCAGCCTTCTAAAAGGTCGCGGTTACAATTTGCATAAATGTCTAAAAAATAAAGTGTGAATTAATAAAAAATTTCTTTTGTTAAATTCAAATATGCTTTCTGCACATTGACATTCTATTTTATAAGCGATGAATATCCGAGAAACCATTAGAGTTTTTTTGAAACCAACGCCTTGGTCCCGATACTAGTCTCCGTGGTGGTGTCAAAAGCCTGGACACTAGGTCGCAGGTTGGGATGAGCCGAGACGAAAGTCGCGACACATGGATGATCCTCGCCTTTAACAAAAAACAATATCTCAAGGTGAACGTGAAGCATATTGTTTTGCAAAACGTTGATGCATGGTTGAAATTCAAAATAGCACATTTTAAGATATAATAAATGTCGGGAGTGAAAAGTTCACAAGTTGCAAATATGAGTAGTGTTAGCATCTTTACTGATATTTAGCTGTGATTTTGTTTTAAGCTTGGTTTGGATAAGTGAAAAATCGGGGATGATGAATTTATCCTTTTTGGGGCATTCTCGGATCGAAATGCATCTTGTTCTATGATCCCTCACAGTTATGGAAATAACGAAAGTCAAAATAATCTCAGTTATATTATTAAATCAAAAAAAAATTGGAAAAGTTTTAGAAAAATAGAAAAAGTGTGTTTTATAACTTGTGATTCTTAATCTCTCTCCCAAAAATCTTTGCTACTTTTTCAAAGGTTAAGTTAGGGGGGAAGTTTTGAGTATTTGGTTATAAAGCATATAATATTGCGTGAGGACACGCAATCGCTTAGTTTGGGGAATTTTGATATGTGTGAAAACACATATCCGTTTTATATCAAAAATGGCCCTAAAAAGACAAAATTGTGCTTTAAATGCTTGTATATTGCTTGTTTTGTCTTTGTGATTGTGTAGGAACGGATATTGCAAAAATCTCAAGAAAATGGTCAAAACCGGACAAACACGGACACTGAACGAATTAATGTTCAAGAGCCGGGAGAATGCTATCAAAGGTCAACCAAAGTCAACTCATGGTCAACACTAGTCAACCATAAAAAGACAAAACCCAAAAATCCCAAAACAGCCCTTGAAGTTAAACCAAATTACAAATTAAACCCTAAACCCTAACGGTCGTTATCTATTTACATTATAAGAGATAACAACCGTTATCTACCTGTTAACCTTTATAACCCAAGTCCAAAAACAAACAACCCACGTCCCTAGCTCATTCCTTTAACAAAAAGCCCAAGTCAACAAGCCTATGACCCTGGTGAAACCCCCCTTATAAACGTTTATATGTCAAAAAAGGCGGGTAAATAAATTGTTATTGTTCATTGTCTTCTCCGAATTACCCAATGTCAAAATCAAGGGGAAAAATGAAATTGATGGCGTGGACATAAGATTCGAGCTACAAGGAATGACATGGCACCATGAAACGTCACTCAAGGTTCCTCATTGGTTGAAACCCAAAAGGGAACTACACGTGGGTCTGACAAGTAGCACATCAAGGACAGAAAATTTGCACTATTTGTACTCACAAAAGAAGCACAAAGGCATTATGACACACAGATTGCCACATTGGCAATCCGTGTGCTCAAAATCCAATCCAACGGCCACAAATAAGCATCTAATGATTGGGAAAGGAATCAAGGGCCAAGAAAAGAGAAAGGAGTTTGCTGCCAGGACCTAGAAGCTTCATAAAGAGGCTATATAAAGCCTCTCTCATTCACACACAGAAGAGGAGTTTTTTTAGCTTTTTAGAAATTTTAGTTAAATTGTAATTTTCATTTTTAAGTAGCTTATGTAATTTTTCCAGCCTATTATACTAAAGTTTTCTATATAATGTAATCAGATTTATAGTTAATGAATGCAGTCTTTTCTTTCACGAAATATGTCTTAAGCTATTTATACTCTCAAATGTTCTTATCTAATGTTATATAAGTTTCTAATAAGCTCATACAAGCTCTTTGAGTCTCTAAGCTCAAATTGAGCTATTAATAGGCACTTAATCTACTTACACCTAAAATTCAGTTTAATACCTTGGCTATTTGGATTTTGAGCTTTTTGGAAGATGAGCTTAACATGGAAGAGCTCATATGACTATTATTGGCTTAATTCTCAAATAAGCCAGAGCTTGTAGACAGCTCATTTGAGCATTTAAGCCTTTGTTTAGCTAAGGATTCTTGTAAGTATCCTTTCATTTTAACTTTCTTAATTTTCCTTTCCTAGCTTATTTTTGCTTTAATTATATCAGCTTCTTATAGTTCTTTAATATGTATATGTGCTTTGTTAAGTTTAATTGATCATCTGTTTTCTAGTAGCATATCTTACATCTTAGTTTTCATAATTTATCTTTTAAAATCATAACAAAAAAATAGTAGCATAGCTTGTAGATCTTTATCTCTAGCTTAATTGTTGGTTAGAATAAGTTCATTAGGTCTATCAATATTTGCTTGCTATCTGGTCTTTAAGTTTGCATCAGTAGTTTTCAATTTGATAAGCTTAATTGGATTTTAAGATGTTTAAAAAGAGTGTTTAGGTATACAGTTTTAACTATAAGTTAAAACTGCTAGTGGCCATTTTGGTCCTCTTACAATTGTGCTAAATGTCATAAAATAACAAAGTTAGAAGTAGAGTTAATACTGTATATTGTTTAATTCAGGTTTTTTCAGAATAAAGTTTCATTTAAGTATAAATTTTTCAGTAGCTTAAGACATTTCCAAGCTCAATTCATTTCTAGTCTTTGCATTAGCTTAATTTGCTTGGCATTTTGTGTTTAGATAGAGTAGAAGTAATTTCTTAGGTCTGCACTTTGTTAAAATTTGATTTGAGTTTCATAGTTGCAAACTGCATCAGCAGCAAACCTGCCAAACTGTCACTTTCTAGCTTATTTTTCAAAGTGTTTTAGTAAGTTATAAGCCTTAATTTTGCATAAGCTTTAGTATATTTAGGTCATTAAACATTTATCTTAACCGAATTTTTCCATAAAATAGCTCTTATTTCTACTGTTTTTAAGCTCAAAATTAAGCATCCTTCATTTTCAAAACTTAAAGAAAAATCTGCATGTTCTGAGTGTTCTGTCTGTTTTGTAAAGTTTTTTCAATAAGCTTTTTTTCTCCAAAGTTTTTTCAAAAAGCTTTTTATATAGTTTTTGAGTTTAGCTAATTGAAAAAGCAAGTTTCACTTCTAAAAAAGCTCATTTCCTTGCTTAATTTTAAGCTCTAAGTAGGCCTAAGGGACTGTTTGGTTTCATGTTTTCTTAGAAGCTTTTTTTATTTTTTTAGCTTTTAGCTTAACTTTTTTGTGCTTATATAAATCTATTTAGCTTATTAGTTTAGTCTGAAGTTTATAGTAGCTTAATTTGTTTAGTTTTAGCTTATTATGAGATTTTGAACTTTGAAAAACCCAAAAATAGTAGTTAAGTAATTTTGTCTTGTTTCCAGCTGAATAACAGCTTATTTTTGGGGCTTTTCATTAACAGTTGCTTTTAGTAAAAAATCTTATTTTAAGTTTCTTTACAACTTTTCATTTATAAGTTTTTTCAAAATTTAAAAAATAAAAAAAAATAACAAAAACCAAGGCTGGGACTCGAACCCAACACCTCTTGCTCACACACCCATTGCCTTAAAACCGATTTTGCTACAATAGCTCATCCGTGAGCCTTTCCTTTCATTTAAATCTTGTATATTTTTGGGCCTTAAGCCCAAATTTAAATCCGTAGCTTATTTAGCTTTTCCCATCCAGCATTATTAGATAAGCAGTGCTTGCTTCTATTTATTTCACTTGTTCTTTACATCAATTAGACTTTTAGTGATTTTTCCAAGATTTTTCCTTTTATTTATTTAAATTTCAATGATTATTTCTTAGATAAACAAGTTTTGAAAATCAATAAAAATAGAAAAATATTTTTAGTTTTAGTATTTAGATTATATTACCTTTAGGTTTTTCATGCATTAAAATTAATTATACCTCTTTTATATTTTTATTTCCAATTCAACTTTTTAATTTAGTTTTTTATAAAATAAGAAATTTTATATTAAAAATAGTTAAAAATAGTTTTTCTGAGTTTTTATCATTATTTTAGACATTCTAAGTTGTTAAAATAATTTTTAGATTTTTAGAATAATTGCTATTCTCTAGGTTTTAAATGGTTAAGTTAGTTTTTTTCAAAATAAATACAAAAATAAATCAAAAAAAGAATATGTTTCATTTTTCTTAAAATTTTCTTTGGCTTAATAAGGTTAGAAATTATATTTGCATTTGTAGGGTTTAATTTGCCCTAGTCCTTATTTGTCTGCAATTTCTTTGTCTCACGTTATTTGTTTAATTGTTATTGTTTTGCTTATTTTAATTGTTGTTTTTTAATTAGTAGATATAGAAAATCAAATCAATCTTTGATTATCATTCAAATCATTGTCCAAACAAGAACGTGGTTTCAATTTCATAAATCGTTGGGGAAACGACCCGGGAATCATACATCTTCCCGGTAAATATACGTATTATATTATATATATTTTGAAGATTTTCCTTTTTACCTTTGTCCCTCAAGGTTAATTTGTAATTTCCATCATATTTGTATTTTTATATTATTACGGATAAAGATACTACGAATCAAGTCCGTCAGGAAAAGTTCTGACATTACAGCTCTCAAGAAATGAAATTAAGGAATAATTAAAGTAAAAGAATTAGCTGGATAATCTTGTCACCAAAACACCATTGATCCAGAAATGCTTAAGTGTGGAACAATAAGCCCTATAGATTGTTATATAGAACACTCACGAATCTGACTACCTTTAGGCACACTCAGGAAACAAGCTACAATTCTAGGGAAGTAGTTAGAACAAGGAAAATCACAAAAATCCTCTAAATAATTCCTTAGAAACTCTTCTTGTAAGTATACCAAACGAGCTTTCAGAGTTGCTTATAATAATCAGACAAACCTGCCCTAGCATCAACAATTTAAGTGACAAATTAGTGGGACCCCAAAGAAAGGACAAAAGAGTTAGATTCACTGAGCCCGTCACATCCTCAGGAAACACAAACACAAAAACAACATCTTCATAAACCTAGTTTCTAACAAACCTATGTTATCTTCTACAAGAGTAAAACCATCTACTAGTGCTAGCAGGCAATACAAAGAAAGATAAGATTCAACAAACACCAAGTAGTACTCAGAAGAAGAAAGTAGAAACCCACTCTAGGACAGTTAAATCTATTTTTAAAAATAAGACTTGTGTTATGGAAACTAACAAAACTGCAAATGTGCAACATTCTAAGCTTAATACGAATTCTAAACTTTTATGTGTTAAGTGTAATGGTTGCATGCTTTCTGATAATCATGATTTGTGTGTTCTTAATTTTATCAGTGATGTGAATGCTCGTGCTAAATCAAAATCTGTTAAGAAAAGTTCCAAAGAGAAAAGTTTATGGAAACAACATGAAAATGTGTGTTAGATCAAAAGGCTTCAAGATACTTGGAGTTAATATTGCTAAGTCTGTCTAGAATAAAAGTTAATGCTGCTGGTTACAACTGCTAAAAGATTACAACTGCTAGAAGAGTTTCTACTGTCAGAAGGATAAAGATGAAGATTGCTTATCAAGATTACTTACGGGATAAGTATGAGATATTTTTTTAAAAGATACGTATAAGTTATTTGGTTAGAAGATCATGATAACTTAAGGAAAATATTGAAAGACCTTTAGGACTCCTTGGTGTATAAAAGGAGGTCCTTGGGTATAGAGTTGAATGTACCTAATATTCCACACATTCATACATTTTGATATATAGCTTCAAGGTTGTAAACCCTAGTACTACACATAGTACTCATATTAAATCGTATTGGAGATTTTTAGTAATATCAATGTCTTAAAGTTTACTGTTTCATTAACATTCTTCTAAGTATTAAAGAGTAGATTCCGCATACTCTTTAGTATTCAGAAAGTTTCAACCCTAGTTATTTTGGATTTATCCAAAGTAACTTAATCTTTACAAGCTAAGGAATATATCTTAAGCTGGGATCAACAAAGTGTTTACAAATATTGGATACATTTGGAGACCTACTGGTCGGACCTTCACTATAGTAGGTAATGCGTGCCCTTTAACTAGGATTACCAAAACTACTGAAGTGCCCCTTAGGAAACTAATTGCTCTAGAAACTTATACACCTAAGCCTGTAATAACATTGGTTTACTCAAGGAAACCTAAGAAATCTAAAACTAATGTTCCTGTCAGCAAACATAAGATTATTAAATCTATATCTGCTAACAATAAGGAACCCAATAAATCTTAGGGATCCATAGTTTCCGATGTTCCATCTTCCTCTCTTAATGAATGCAGGCCGTCTAAATTGTTTTATGGTATTTGGACTCCGGCTGCTCCAAGCATATGACCGGAGATCGCTCTTAGCTCGCCAATTTCGTCTCTTAATGTGAAGGCAAGAAGTATGTTACTAATGTCACTTCCTAATGAACATCAAAATGAACATTTAATCATTATAAGGAAGGCTAGACCCTTGTTTGCTGTTTAAACAAACAAGATTTTGTGGTAATAAGCCACAAAAGAAGACTTAGAAGACTCTTCAGAAACAAATGTAAGAAAACTTTAATGCTCCAAGCACAGAGTTCTCTGACTCTATTTTTAATAGCTTCATAAAGTTTGTAAGTCAGCTGCTACTTGGGTGAGAATATTTTTCACAAGAAATCTCAATTTGAAATTTTTGAGATTTTGCACTGATGGAATACTTCATTGTTTTGGCCTGGAGAAATAAAACCTGATCGAGACACAATGAATCTTTGATGATCTCTACAAACAATTTCCATACAATCAAGATTGTTTGAAACTAGAGGTTTAAAGGAACTACCAAGCTCAAATTCCATAACATGGATTTTCTGTCATCTCTAGCATTACTAATGATGTTAAACATCTTATGAGTTAGTGCTGCAACACTCACTCAGCTCTCTAGCACTCAAGTTTAGCACTGGCTAGTACTCAAGTAAGTAACTGTCTAACTTAAGTGATTGACAACTTGATTTAAAAGCAATTTTGGCCAGTCAACTAAACGGGTCTCAACATGTATATGAGGACCTAAATCAAATCCATAAAGATATATTGAAGATAGATTTAAAGTGGCAGTTAAGCATTGCTGAGCATGATAACAAGAACGGTTTATCCAAAAACTGGTAAGAAAAGATCACTATCAATGGGAGTGACACAGTTGGATATGACAAGTCTAAGGTGGAGTGTTTCAACTGTCACAAGATAGGACACTTTGCAAGGGAATGCAAAGGACCTAGGAACCAGGATAGCAGGAACATGAATCGAGACAAATTTAGAAGGACTGCAAATTTGGAAGAAACTCCTTCCAAAGCTATGTTGGCTATTGATGGAGCATGGTTTTGACTAGAGCTATATTGGCAATGATGAATTCCCCACAAACAGGCCTCTTATGGCCTTTTCAGACTCTGAGGTACATAATGAACAAAACTTGTTCAAAAACTTGTCTAAAAAGCTTTGAAACTCTTGAAACTCAACTTGATGATTTAAGAATATAGTTTAACAAATCCGAGTTCAATTTAGCTACTTATAAAAGAGGGTTAGCATCTATAGAAGAGCAACTTGTTCTTTTACAAAAAAGAATGATGTTATATATTGTGAGCAACTACTGTTCTTAAAAGAGAATATCTCATATAAAGACCAGAAATTAGCATGCTTACAAGTGAGTTAGAAAATCATAAGCAAGAAAAAGAATGAGCAACCAACATAAAAAGAATGAAAATTTGATAATGCTTCTAAGAGTCCTAGACAAATTAATAGGGAGTCAGATACCTGATAAAAGTAGAAAAGGTCTCGGGTTTGTAAGCTATAATGTTGTTCCACCTCCTCTTACAGGGCTATTTTCACCCCCAAATCTTGATTTGTCCTACCTGGTCTAAGAGGAGCACCAACCACCTAGAATTTGAAAGGCTATGGACTTAAGCCTAGTAAAGTGTTAGTAAAGATACTTCTAATGAGGTTAAGGATTACCCTGATGCCCCATTGGTAAAGGAGTTTGGTGTATAATGAAAAGTAGAGAAGAAAGAACTTTTTTCATACTGTTCAAAATAGGAATTTGTTAGACCTAAACAACAAGAAAAACCAGTTAGGAAACCAGTTAAGTATGCTGAAATGTACAGGTCACAAAGTCCTAGGAGAAATCAAAGAAACTGGAATAATCAGAAGTCCCAACAGCTAGGAAGTGACTTTGTGATGTACAATAAAGCTTGTTTTGTCTGTGGATGTTTTGACCATGTGCAGGCTAACTGTAATTACCATCACAGGGAAAGGGTGGTATCTAGGAATAATTATACAATGGTGAATTATAATTATTTTGCTAAAAAGACTCACTCTAGTGCTCAAAGGAACATGTTTCCAAGAACAGTTAAAAAACAAAACTTGGCCTAAGATCACTTAATACTGCTAGGCCTGTTAATACTGCTCATCCCAAAACTATAAGTTTAAGTAGTGCTAGACCAATGTCACATTTTTCTAAATTAGCACAATCAACTGTAAAGAGGCCCTATCAAACAAAAACAACACTAACTAACAAAAATTCTAGCCAAAAAGTTAGCTAAGGGAAAATTTTATACTGCTAGGCCAATTCAGGCAGTATTTAAAGCTATGATGGAAAATCAGGTTTAAATGCTGTTAAGGCCTCGCCTATGGGTATATTCAGAGACCTACAAACTTAATAGTGCATCAATACTTTGAAATACCATAATTATGTTGATGTCCGAGGCAGATCTAAGTCAGTGATGGGCTTGGGTCCCCCAAAGGAAACAATTTCCTTATTTTTAGTGCAAGGTCATCCACAAAGAGAAGATCATGCTATGTTGGTCAGTGGCTGTCTCAAGGCACATGGACAGGGAACCACTGTCTATCTCTCAGACTTCAAGAATTTTGAATCGAGGATATGTTACCTTTGGGAGGAGCCAAAGGAGGAACATACTGGTAAAGGAACTCTTAAACTTGGTAAGCTTGTTTTGAGGATGTTACTATTGTCAAGGAGTTACAGTTTAACATTTTTAAAGCGTTTCACAAACGTGTGACAAAAAGAACAGTGTTCTTTTTAATGACACTGGATGTTTTGTTCTGTCTTCTGACTTTAAGTTAGCTGATGAAAGTCAGGTTTTACTTAAAGTTCCTAGAAAGAACAACATGGTACACAGATGTTTGATATGAAAGAAATTATTCCTAAAGGTGTTTAACTTGTCTGAGTTGCAAAGGCCCCACTGATGAATCAATGTTATGGCATAGGAGGCTAGGTCATTAAATTTTAGAAACCTTTATATAAACTTTTTTTTTAATGAAAATCCTGTAGTGTTTTACCTTCAAAACATTTTGAAATGAACTAAAATTGGTGTTGCTTGTTCTTCATGTATAGCAACACAAAACCTCCTATAAGCTCCAAGATTAGAACACTATTACCAACCTTTATTCATGTTGCATATGACTTTGTTTTGTCCAACTTTTGTGTGCAGCTACATGAATGAAGAAATATTGTCTAGTTGTCACTGATGATTATAATCAGATTTACTTTGGGTTTTCTTTATATATCATCTAAGGACAGACCTATGGCATTCTTAAGAACTTTATAACTGAGATGAAGACTAGTTGATAAGAAAGTAAAGATTATCAGATGTGACAATGAAACAGAGTTTAAGAATAGAGTTATGAGTGAGTTTTGTGAACAGAAAGGCATTAAGAGAGAATTTAGTATAGCTAGAACTCCTCAGCAAAATGGTGTTGCTGAGAGGAGAAATAGAACACTAATTGAGGCTACTAGAACCATGTTAGCTGACTCTAAGTTACCTACTACATTTGGGCTTAAAGAGCATTAATACTGCTTTGCTAATATGCAGAATAGGGTATTAGTAGTTAAGCCTCACAACAAGACCCCTTATGAACTGTTTAGAGGTAGAACACATGCTCTAAGCTTCATGAGACCATTTAGGTGTCATGTTACCATTCTTAATACCTTATATTATTTAGGTAAGTTTGATGGAAAATCAGATGAAAGATTCTTTGTTATTACTCAACAGAATAATAAAGAGGCTTTTTTTAGGGGGTAATACAACATAGAACTAGGAAAAGTATAAGAAAACTTGCAAATTAGGTTCTTAGAGGATAATCTATTATTGCACGTGAATGGACCAAAGTGGCTGTTTGATATTGATGTTCTAACAAAATCAATGAATTATGTGCCAGTTCTTGCAGGCATAAACTCTAATGGTTAATACTTGATGCCACTATAGAAAGATGGTTCACTATTCGATTCTTCTTAAAAGAATGCTAGTAATGATGAACCACAACCTTCTAGTGATGTTAAAAAGAAGGATGATGAAGGTGTATGTAAAGAAAGTGGAATTGCTAATCAAGAGAATATGAAAACAGTACTCAAAAAGTGTTAATACTGCTGGGATGCCAAGATAATACTGAACAGACATGTTTTCTTTAGGAGATAATGCTACACTTAAAGCCATACATGCTGATTTCTTTGGTAGAGAAATAGAAGTGGACATGAGAAACATTACCATCGCATATCCAGTTCCTTCTACTCCAAATACAAGAATCCATAAAGATTATTCACTTGATCATGTGATTGGTGATGTGCAGTCTGGTGTACAGACAAGGAGAATGACAAAGACTACAAATGAACAAGGGTTTATTAGTGCTGTTTATGATAGGAAAACTCATGAAGACCTTCATACTTGTCTATTTGCTTGTTTCCTATCCCAAGAAGAGCCCAAAAAGGTTAATCAAGCCATTAAACTGTAACACCCCCAAATTGGGTCACAGCGGAATAAGGGTCCGGGGCATGTTACTAATC
Organism: Tanacetum coccineum; assembly: GCA_026074375.1. Classification (NCBI taxonomy): domain Eukaryota; kingdom Viridiplantae; phylum Streptophyta; class Magnoliopsida; order Asterales; family Asteraceae; genus Tanacetum; species Tanacetum coccineum. Next base: position 19,655 of record BQNB010035704.1, read on the forward strand.
ATAGATTCAATACACAAGGATATATAAGAACAGCCAAAAAGTCATTTTAAATTGAATACATTTGGATTTTACAAATATTTGATACCAATCCCCGAAGCTTAACTTGTTTCTTATTATATTACAGAAGAGACTGGTTTACAAACATAATACAACCATATCTTTAGCATGACTTCCCAAAACAAAATCACCAATGTATCCTTGGCACCTTATGCTTACTGATCTCCTGAAAAACATTGCTTTAAAACGTCAACAATAATGTTGGTGAATTCATAGGTTTGATAAATCATAATATGCAGGACCGCAAGACTTTCCCCGTGATAATGCAACACATGCAGACATCACAAAACCAGATTACATTTTCCTAAGCTCATGACACTGAAGCTCGACGATCTTTCTGCAAAAGTAAGGTATTGAAATTTCTTTCTGCCCGAGTAAGCTGTTTCAACCCAAAACATCCCAAATTCGACATGCTATCGAGCGTACGTTCATGGTGATAGGCTAGTCCACCGCGACCATGGAGGCGTTCCTTCCCAAATAGATCTATTCATAACATTCGCGCCTGCATAATGTAATTCCCAACTACATCTATGCAATTTACAGTTCATGATAAGGGCTCAACTTGGGTAATCGCTACTTAGGAAAACATGTAATCAATACTTGCGTCAATTTTATAAAACAAAGCATGGTTTTTCACCCCATAATTATAAATTCAATGCAATCGACAAAAATGTTGGGCTATGAACTCACCTTAGAGTCTGATAATCCTGGCAATGGGTAGGCAGCGATAACACACGTAGGGGCGCGCGGGGTGCGAGAAGATCGGTGGCGGAGGGGCAGGTGCAGGTCGGCCTTAGATTGGTGGGGAGAGGGGAAAGCGTTCTCATGAAGTGTACGGGGAGGAGGGGGATAAGTACTTGTACTTCGATAGCTAACTTGCATAAACAGTGTGCAATTTTGTAATTACAACGCATACTATGTGTTCGGTCCAGGTGCAGTACACGGGGAATCGAGCGAGACGTAGTATAGCGATTATAGTGTTTTTCGGCGTTATGTGGAACAGGTGCTATTTCGGCTGGTATAGAGTTGCAAAGAGTGTGTCTAATAGGGAACCAAGCTGTAAATCGCCTACTCTCACTAGTCCACTTGAGCGACTTATTCTTTTCGTTTTGTCAGCGTATTTTATATATTTCCAGACTAATTCACATCGAAAAAATAGTTCACCTACTACTCACCCGACAAAAGGCCTCATTATGAAACTAAACATATTAATATAAGTCTTTGATATCCACATATAATTCTAAATATAGGTTTCAATCACCAACTAATGATTTTTGGTAAAAATTACTTTAATAAGTAAAAAACCGTTTATAATTAACGTTTTAGTAAAACTAGTATAACTTTTTTTTTTTTTCGTTAAAGCCCAATTTTTGTCCGTTTCCTTATGCCACATAAGCTTTCGTATTAGGACGAGTTATCATAATTTACATTTTCATATTTTGACCCTACGGTGAACAGTAAATTTTACGGTTCACAACCAGACGTGAGTTTATTTAATCGTATTTGTGTCGTAAAAAACCCGTAAATGTCGTAATTTTATTCGGTTATAGCTCCGTTTTAACGATTCTTTCTAGCACGTTCTCGTTATTGAAATCCTATCCAATTTATAAGGTTTTAAAAAATATAACTATCTGTCATGAACATAACATTTTATAAAAATATTTTATAAAAGTATTAATTTGTCGTAAACTCAGCGAAATTCATAACTCGTATCGTCATTAATTGAAAAATTACGATTCTTATCATTTTGGAATCCTAAAAATATGTATTATTTGTTAAAAATATCAAACTTGTTGTTTTGAATAATTTTTATAAAAGGTTTTATAAAAATTCTTTTATAAATCCGTTTATTTATCGTATAACTTGTTTTTACATACTTTTTCTTATTTATCCGTTTGACAAGATTCTTACTTTTTCGAATCGGTCATGAGGGTCGTATTATTTTATAAAACTAATAAATTAAGTATGTTTTTTAAACACTTTTGGGACAAAAGTTTGGGTGACTTTATTAATCTATTTTTTAACCTGTTTCTTATCTTTTACCACTTTATAACTTTACCAAAAGTGTACAATTCTTTTACTTCCATTTATGACTTTATTTTTGTGTTCATATATATCATGACAAAAAGCTCATAAACAAGAGTAATATAGTATTCATCATACTTTTTACTTGAACATATCACAAGTGATCTTTTAAAACCCTAATTTGCATTAACCAACTTTTTAAAGCTTAATTAAGATTGAAAAATAAATATGTAGCCATTTATAACATTCATATTACCAGTCCAACAACATGTGTATAGAGCTACATAAAACAAATTTTTTCCAGAAAAATTCCATGTTTACAAGTTAAACATATCCTAATGTGATTTCACTACATAAAAACATCACATATGCAATATAATCAATATAAATGAAAAGTTAAAGGGCTTAAGATAACCTTCAATGAGATGTTGTAGGATATGAAAAATAGGTCTAAACCCTTGTTTAGACTTTTAAAACCCAGATTATAACCAGAAAACCTAGTTTCCTCCAAAGAAAACCCAAATCTTGAATTTCTTGCTTCAACACTTTGCAAATGGTTAGGCCACTGCTTTGGGAAACATCTTAAAATGTCTTAAGAATGATGTATGTAGATGTGTATAGGTTGTATAAAATTTGATATGGATTGGGTATTGGTGGTGTTTCAAGCCGTGGGCTTGTAGAAGAGGAAAAGGGAGGTTTGTTTGATTTTCTAGTTAAATGTAAGACTTTTAATTTAGAATTGTACGTTTTCTATCTCAAGTATACATAGATATATAATGGATTATTGGTCAAAAAGTATGAAATAGTAAGTCAAGAACACATTGAGGTTTTAGGGATCTTGTATTCTTGGTCTTTGGTCAAAGAGACAAAGTATGGGTGTGTTTAATGACTAAAAGATGTACAAAGACTACTTACAAAATTTTTCTTATATTTCTTTGTATAAATTGCCACAAATTCGGCATATTATGGAATGATATATAGAATATTTTTATAACTTTATGTGATAGGGTATAAAAAGTGTGGTATTTTGTTGAGCCGTATAAAAGTTTTGGTGTTCGGGTATTCAATGCAAATTTTATTCGCGAAACGTATACACTTTACGTATCCGATAAAAATAAAATGAACAAGGACCATAATTATTCTCAAATAATTATTTAATCTTCAATGAAGTAAACGCTTAATTGTTTGATGCCCCGTTTACATAGAACGCAAATTTTTAGCTTACCAATTAGCTTACCCATTTACGATTTTAAAGCAAAAACGCGTACATACAAAAGGTACCATTGTGGAATTTATTCACGTCGTCAATGCTTGAAAACACAGTGTTTTATAAAAGATCCAAGATGGATAGAAGCTATGCAAGAAGAGCTTCTACAGTTCAAGTTACAATAGTTTGGTACCTTGGTGGATTTACCATATGGAAAAAGAGCCATTGGTACTAAATGGGTGTACAGGAAAAAGAAAGATGAAAGAGGTATTATAATTAGAAACAAGAGAAATGCGGTTGCCCCAAGTTTAACACTCCAAGAAGAAGGAATAATGTATGAGAGGTTTTTGCTCCGGTTAGCAAGTAAGAAGCAATTAGGCTGTTCTTATCCTATGCCTCATTTAAAGACTTTGTAATATACAAGATGGGTGTGAAGAGTGCATTTCTATATAGCAAGATTGAAGAGGAAGTTTATGTGTATTAACCTCCAGGGTTTGAAGATCTAGAGTTCCATTGCAGAGTTTATAAGGTAGAAAAGGTATTATATGGTCTACTTCAAGCTCCTAAAGCTTGGTTTAAGACTTTATCTACCTATTTATTGGACAATTGGATTTTAGAGAGTCAGATAGAGAAGACTTTGTTCTTTAAAAGAGTCAAAAGTGATAGACACAATTTCAAGTATATGTTAAAGATATTCATTTTTTTTGGATCACTAAAAAGAAGTCATTCACTGAGTTTGAGACAATGATTCACAAGAAGTTCCAATGAGTTTCTATGGGTGAGCAATCTACTTCTTAGGACAACAAGTGACAAATGAAAGCTGATGGGATTTCATCAATCAAGACAAGTAGTGGATGAAATCTTGAAGAAGATTGGATTTTCACGTGAAAATAGCAAGCACACCCATGGAGACTTCAAAGCCATTGCTCAAGGATGCAAGAAGCTGAAGAGTGATGTTCAATTTTATATAGAATACAATGATTTGGCTCATTAATGTATTTAACATCTTTAAGGTCTGATATAATGTTTGCTGTGTGTGCTTATCAGATTCCTAGCCACACCTAAAGTTTCGCATCTCATGCTGTGAAAAGAATCTTTAGATACTTGAAAGGTTAACCTAAATTAGGCCTTTAGTATCCTAAGGATTCACCATTTGATTTGGAAGCTTATTCTGATAGTGACTATGATGGTGCAAGTTTAGACAGGAAATCCACAATAGGAGGTTGTCAATTTCTTGGAAGTAGATTGATTTCATGGCAATGCAAGAAGCAAACTATAGTTGCCAACTCTACTACTAAAGCAGAATATGTGTTTGCTGCTAGTTGCTATGGACAAGTACTCTAGATTCAAAATCAAATGCTGGATTATGGATACAATTTCATGAATAACAAGATTTTCATTGACAATAAAAGCACCAATCTCAATGTTAAAATCTAGTGAATCACTCAAAGACTAAGCACATAACTTAACATCACTTTATCGAGATTCAATGAGAAGAAGCTTATTCAGACAAATATTTTAATTAAATTTTATTAATAGATAAAGATTCAACTTACAGATCAAGAAGTATGTAGATTCGCTCAAAAAGCATTTGATTAGGTAGATTTCAATATCTGATTTGCAAGTATATGAATACTATAACCTCTGAATATTGATTTAGGGGTGGTTAATATTGCATTTATAAGCAACAGATTAATGCAAAATTAGATAGCTTGAAAAGATGGGAACAACAACCAATGATAAATTTTAAGTTAGTGCTGTTGGACTAACTTTTTGCTGGTAAGTATAATTAGTGCTGCTAGTTCTACTTAATACTGCTATGTTAATGCTGTTAGTTATACTTACTACCGTTTGTTATAATTAATATTGTGAGAAATGAGAGAAATAGTAAGCTGAAAAACAGAAAGAGAGATATGTGAAAATAAAAACAGATAGAGTGAATTGGTAAGTAAAAGAAATGAGAGAAATAGTGAGCTAAAAAATAGAAAGAGAGATGTGTGAAAATAAAAACAGATAGAGTGAATTGGTGAGAAAAAGAAATGAGAGAAATTAGTGAGAATGAAAAACAAAAAGAGAGATGTGTGAAACAAAAATAGAAAGAGTGACTTTGTGAGCTAAAAGAAATGAGAGAAATTGGTGAGAATGAAAAACAGAAAGAGTGATGTGTGACATAAAAACAAACAGAGTGATTCAGTAAGAAAAAGAATTGAGAGATATATTGAGAATAAAAATAGAAAAAGAGCTTGTGAGAATCAAAATTGATGATGGAAATGCTTTTTGGAACAAAATTGGAGTTAATGCTGGTGACTCAAAGTTAATGCTGTTAGGCATCAACTTACTACTGCTGGTTAAGTTAATGCTGTCAGGCATACACTTACTACTGCCAGTGTTAGTTAATGTTGTTAGGCATAAACTTACTACTACTGGTTAAGTTAATGCTGCCATGCATACACTTACTACTGCCAGACTTAGTTAATGATGTTTAGTGTATTTCATAATACTTTTGATTAAAGGGTTTCAATCACATATTTTTTAAGCGATAATTACACTTTGATATACTCTCTAAACATAAACCCTAACTCAATTTCATTTTTAATCATCAAAACCCAACATAATGTCGAACCTAAAGTTCTATGGGTTCCGTTTTTGGAGAAACCCAAAGATGTTTGACTGCATTAAATGAGAAGATAACTACTGTTTGACTTCAAGTCTTCTAGAATCCTATAATGTTGAATTAGTCCTTCTTGTTTCATTCTTTTGTTCTTTTGTCTCATCAAATATGTAAATCCCAACATAGATAATATTGTTTTTAAAAGAGATCAATCCGCACAAACTGTTCACATGTTGACGAAACCTTAGTTTTTCAATGATCATACCACTAAACAAGCTCTAGGTTTTCAAAATCCTTTATATCTAAAGAAAGCTCAGCAGTTGGAACTAAAGCTATATGTTGGTGATATTATTAAGAAAAATAATCCCATTGTGATTCCTGACTCTGAAGAGACCTTAATGCTTGCTGAAGAGAGTCATTCAAAAATGCTTTTAAAACAAAAGGATCCTATAATGTTAGAAAAAAAGTTAATACTACACCAGTCGATTATGCTCGTCTTAACCAACTTTCTCAAGATTTTGTAAACTGATTTGTTCCACAAACTGAATTATCTTCTAAACAAGGCTTTTGGTCTCAAAATTATGTGATTTCTACTGAACCCACTCTTTCTAGAAGACCCACCATAGTTGAGGTTCCAAAAGAACTTCCTAAAGTCAGCATGGTGAATACGAGTTTAAAGAAACTTAAACACCATCTTGTCAGTTTTGATGTGGTTGTCAAAGCAAGAACCATACCTACATCTATTACTGAGGGCTCATGGGGGTTCAAACATACAAAAGCTTGTTTTAGGGATGAAATAATTCCATTTATAAAAGCTCTGAAGGACCTGTTTAACACATTCAATCAATATTTGGTTGATGAACTTTTTGAAGTCCAAAATGTCTTTCATTAAATAGAACAGGCTGTGGAACAACATCGTTTAGAATCCAAAACATTTGAAGTTAAAATGAATCAAGTTTTGAACTAAAACGAACGACTCTTGGAACAAGTAATAAGCAAAGATATTGTGAACATACTTGTGAATTCGTTTATGAATATTGCTATGTGTTGTGCTATGATTGTGATAGTGTATCAACCTTGAGATTGAGGCTTCTCAACAAGAAGGATTTCATTGAAAAAGAGATTTACAATAAACTGTTCAAAAGTTTTACCACTCTTAAAAAACATTGCATCTCTTTAGAAGTTGATAATCAACATCAAAGGGACAATTATGTTTCAAATCAAAGTGCTCCAAGTTTTGATCAATCGTTTAAATTAAATGAATTGAAAGCTCAGTCCCAAGAGAAAGACGCGGTCATAAATATGTTGAAAGAGAGAATTAACTCTCTAAGTGAAAAAATGAATGAGGATAAGATTAAAAAGGACTTAGAGGAGATTGAAACCATAAATATTAAATTGGATCATATGGTGACAAAGCTTATTGCTAAGAATGAGCATTTGAAATAGACCTATAAGCAACTTTATGACTCGATTAAACCAGCACGTATTTGATCAAAAGAACAATGTGATGATTTAATTAAACAAGTGAATCTAAAGTCTGTGGAAATTTCTGATTTAAATGCTAGTCTTCAGGAAAAAGTTTTGGTAATTACAGCTCTCAAGGATGATTTAAGGAATCTTAAAGGAAAAGCTCTAGTTGATAATGACGTTACAAAACACCCTAGTGATCCAGAAATGCTTAAGATTGATGTGGAACCAATAACACCTAAATTGTTAAATAAATAGACAGCTCACTCGGCCTATATTAAGCACACTCAGGAAGAAGCTACCGTTCTTAGGGATCTAGTTGAACATGCTAAATCAAAATATCCACTAGATCAATCCTTAGAATATGCCTATAGGTATGCTAAACTAATTCGGGAGTTGCTTACACACATCAGTAAAACCTGCCCGAGTATCAACAATACTAATTGAAAAATAGTGGTTGTGACCCCAAAGACCAAGGTCAAAAGAGTTAGATTCACTGAGCCCGTCACATCTTCAGGAAACACAATCACCAAAACAACCTCTACATCAAACATAGTTTCTAACAAACCTATGTTGTCTTCTACAGGAGTAAAACCATCTACTAGTGCTAGCGGATCACAGCCTTCAGGAAATACAAAGAAATATAAGATTCAGCAAATACCAAGTAGTACTCAGAAGAATAAAGTAGAAGCCCACCCTAGGAAAGTTAAATCTAGTTTGAAAAATAAAGATTGTGTTGTTCAACCTAAAGGAACTACTCATGTGAAGCATTCCAAGCTTAATGCGAATTCTGAACTTAAATGTGTTAAGTGTAACGGTTGCATGCTTTTTGATAATCATGATTTGTGTGTTCTTGATTTTATCAATAATGTGAATGCTCGTAAAAAATCTAAATCTGTTAACAAAAGTTTAAAGAGAAAAGTTTAGAAACCAACAAGAAAGGTGTTTTCAAATATTGGATACATCTGGACACCTACTGGTCGAACCTTCACTATAGTAGGAAATACGTGCCCTTTAACTAGGATTATCACAACTATTGAAGTACCCCTTAGGAAACCAACTACTCTAGAAAATGAAACACCTAAGCCTGTTGTAACATTGGTTTACTTAAGGAAACCTAGGAAATCTAAAACTAGTGTTCCTATTAGCAAATCTAAGGTTCTTAAATCTATATATCTGCTAATTTCCATCTTGGGGATCCATAGTTTCCGATGTTCCATCTTCCTACTCATGAGGAATGTAATGTCGTTCAACCAAAATGTTCTCTTGGTATTAGGACTCTGGGATGGGGGAACGGGGGGGCGGCTGCTCCAACATATGACAGGAGAGATCGCCTCAAACTCACCAGATTTCGTTCAATTGAAATTTTTTGGGATACGAAATCAGATTCAGAAATGGTCACATGGAAAAAATATTGGGATTTGGCGATAACCATATTGGGAATAATACGATATCAAGGGTTTACTACGTAGAAGGACTTGGATACAATTTATTATCCGTTGGGCAATTCTTGATCAAACTTGAAGTTTGCTTTCGCTTAAACGCCCGACCCAGCACCCATCACACCTGCTGTCATTCGTAATCAAAAAGGTTTTGATCATTGACTGGATCTTGAGGCAATAAATAGTATACTATGTCTCTTGGAGATATGATGGCATCCTCTCCTATATGTCTCCTGTCAAAGGCCTCAAAGACTAAGTCCTGGCTATGGCACTAACGTTTGTCTTATTTGAACATTAGTGCAATCAACCATTTAGCTAGACATGGTCTTGTTCAAGGTCTCCCTAAGCTAAAATTTGAAAAGGACCATCTGTGTTCTACATGTGCAATAGGCAAAAGCAAGAAGAAACCCTACAAACCTAAATCTGAAGACACCAACCAAGAAAAAATCTATCTTTGCACATGAATCTTTGTGGACCAAGTGTTCGCAAGTGTCAATGTGAAAGAATACAATTCCTCGTCATTGTCGATAATTACTCTCTCGATTATATGTGTAAAGTGCTTAAGGACAAAAGTATGAAGCTCCAGATTTCATATCAGTTCTCAAGATGATCCAAGTGCGGCTTAAAGTGTCTGTCCGATAATCAAACAGATAATGGGAACTACTGAATTTTGTTAATACAAACATTGCGTGAAATAATGTATAAGAAGGTTTGGTCATCTCACATGGAAACAAACTATGCTCGCTTCACAACAGCAAAATGGTGTCATTAAAAACGTAATCGTACGCTAATTAAGCTGCTGCCCCGACAATGTTGATTTATGTAAAAGCTTCGTTATTCTTATGGCAGAAGTACGTGTTGCTATTGCATTGTTACATACCCCAAATTGTTTCCATCGTACCGTCTTCGTCACAGAAAAACACCATATGAGCTTTTACATGACAAACTTCCCGACTTATCGTTCTTCCATGTATTTGGTGCACTCTACTATCCGACAAATGATAGTGAGAACTTGGGTAAGTTACAACCGAAGGCTAATATTGGTATTTTCATTGACTATGCACCCATAAATAAAGCATTTCGAATTTACAACCGATGTACCAAAGGTATTATCGAAACAATTCATGTAGACTTTGATAAGCTGACAGCGATGGCTTCTGAACACAGTAGTTCAGGACCCGCGCTTCATGAAATGACTCCTACAATAATCAGTTCAGGACTCGTGCCAAATCATTCTCCTTCAACACAGTATGTACCACCTTCAAGAACTGATTGTGATATTTTGTTTCAACCATTGTTTGATGAATTACTCACCCCTCTATCAAGTGTTGATCACCCAGCCCCTGAAGTCATTGCTCCAATTAATGAAGTAGTTGCTCTAGTTCCCGCTGTATCAATCAGTTCACCTACCTCAACAACAGTTGACCAAGATACACCATCACCTAGTAACTCTCAAACAACACCTGAAACTCAATCTCCTATCATTCCTAACGATGTTAAAGAAGACAATCACGGCTTAGATGTGGCACACATGAATAATGATCTGTTCTTTGGTATTCCGATTCTAGAAAACGATTCTGAAGCATCTTCTTCTTCGGATGTTATTCCTACTATTGTGCACACAGCTACTCCTAACTCAGAACACGTTAACAAATGGACCAAGAATCATCCTTTAGACAACATCATCGTGAACTATGAAAGAACCTATTTCCACATGACTCCAAAATCCATAACAAGCCTTATGGTGTACTACGATCCTTTTCTCACACAGTTTGAACAAAGAACTATAAAGACGCATTTAACTCAAGCATGATGGCGATTGAAGTCCAATGTCAAGAGGCGCATAATGAATTTGAGCGTCTTGAAGTCTGGGAACTTCTTTCCTCGTCCAGATAAAGTGATGGTTATTACTTTAAAATGGATCTACCAGGTGAAACTTGATGAAATAAGAGGAATTCTAAAGACTAGGCACGTTGTGTTGCTCTTGGTATCTTCAAGAAGAGGGAATTGATTTTAGAGAATCCTTTGCTCTAGTAGGCATAGACTTATGCTACTCAAATATTCCTCGCATATGCTGCGCACGATGAATCGTGGTTGTCTACCAAATGGATGTAAAGATGGCATTCTTGAACGGCATTATGCATGAAGAAGTTTATGTCAGCCAACCGGACGGGTTTGTTTATCAAGACAATCCGAATCATGTGTATAGGCTTAAGAAGTCTCTTTATGGGTTGAAATAATCTCCTCGCGCGTGGTATGATCTATTTTCGAAGTTTCTACTTTCTCAAGAATTCTCTAAAGGAACCGTGGATCCCACATTATTCATAAGAAGACAAGGCAAAGATCTTCTCCTAGTACAGAATCTACGTTGATGAAAATAATCTTTACGTCTCTACACCTGAATTAATGTTACGAATTTTCCAAAAATAAGTGTTCTCAGTTTAAGATGACGATGATGGCCAAAATGTCATTTTTCTATGACTAAAGACATTCACAAAGTTCCAGAGGCATCTTTATAAACCAGTCTAAATATGCTCTCGAATCTTTTAAAAAATATGGTATGAAATCTAGTGACCCCGTGGATACTCCCATGGTGGAGAAATCTAAACTGGATGAAGATACACAAGGGAAAGCCGTAGATCCTACACACTATCGTGGAATGATTGGCACCCTTATGTATCTTACAGCCAGTAGACCATACCTAACATTAGATGTGTGCCCGGTATCAGGCAAGGCCTACCGAAAAGCACATCCATGCTGTAAAATGAATCTTTAAATACCTAAGAGGAACCGTAAATTGGGGACTCTAGTATCCAAAGGATTCTTCTATTGCTCTAACAGCTTATGCAGACGCTGATTACGCGGGTTGCCAAGATACTAGACGAAGTACTTCTGGATGTATGCAATTATTGGGAGACAGACTTCTTAGTTGGTCATCAAAAAGGAAGAAAAGCGCTGTGATATCTAGCACGAAAGATGAATATATTGCTATGTCTGGCTGTTGTACTCAAATCCTTTGGATGAGATCATAGCTTTCCGACTATGGCCTTGGATTCAATAAAGTTCCAATGTACTGTGATAACAAAAGCGATATTGCCTTATGTAGGATCCCGACTACCACTTCATAACATATATATCATACACGAATTTGATTTAGAATAGAGAAAGATAGTGAGTTGTTTTATAGAGAGAGAAAGAAGAGAGAGAGATGAGAGAGTTTAGGAAAAAGGAAATTATTTTAGAATGAACAACTAACTTTTCCAAAGAGGAAAAGTTACTTATATACCCCGACACATTAAGTGACGTTCGGGATAATTGACTAGGACCCGGGCTCGGGTTTTGCTTAGGATTAAACCCGAAACATATACAATATTAGATTAACTATCGAGCCCGATTCCCGATACTTTCCTATTACAACGTTAACTAATTGATTGACCGAGACTAAAATACATAATGGACGAACTTCATGTTCGATCCTCATAATTTTAGGCTAACAATCTCCCCCGAAGTGAGTTCATTATGACACTCTTATTTCATTAGATCAATGAGATTCTTTTGTCATTAAGCTCATGAGGTCTTGGTCGTTCTCTTGTTCTTTGTTGTTTGGCTTGTTTCCTTCATGCTTTGCGATCTTACTTTGGTGCCTTTTGTCATTGTCTTTATCGTCATTTGCCATCTTGCGATCTTTGTCATTACCACCATTTCTCATATTATGCCTAATCTTGAAAGCTTCAAATCAGAGTATTGTTTGGCGGAAGTCTTTGTCTTAAAAATCTTAAGCTTTCATGAGATAGTTGACTTTGTAGAATGAGCATGAATATGGGAGTAAATAAATTGACTGGTTGATTGGGATTATAGCCGTCGCCGCCGTTTTACACCTGAATGGTTTACGTTAGTGTTAATCTAGAAAATTTGATTTAGAAAATCAATCTGACGTATTACTTGTAAAAGCATTTTGTAAACACATCAGGACTTTTAAAACTTATCAAATTCATCAACCGTCCAATGTCATATTAGCAGATCGCAAATCGATATCCAGTTTCACAAGTTTGAATTCATTAGAATCTCGCAAGTCACCTACCACGAGCTTAATTTTGAGGTTGACTCAAGCAGATTTCCATCTGTCAATTGTTGAAATACATAAGTATCACTTGGATGTTCATAGGAAAAAATCAACAAGAGATATTGCGTAGACTCTTGTTAGCAGCTAGTGAAATCGTTATGATGTTCAAACAAGTGTTTTGAAATGGAATAGTGTCCCTAACAAGATTTTTATTGATCTCATTGGCTCTAGACTCGATTAGTGAATTTTTGTTTTAGTACTCGAAGGCAAGATCATACATGCCACCAAATCAATCTCACCAACACGGAGTGAGATATCAATAGACAAACGTATGACTCACTGTAAACACAGAGACAAGTTTCTGTTGAGAGAAACCCGAATAGCTGGGAAGGGTTGTGCATTGCATCGATTGGGTCCATTATAGACGTTATTTCAATGTTAGCAATACAACATGTGATTTCTGATAGCATATGTATTGGACCTAAGTTTCACTTAAGTATTGTTGTAAGGGGCTTCATTTCTTATAGCCCATTAACCAAACATTTCTTTTTCATTCTTTAACGCCTTTCAATGCTTATACGCAGTGAACGTCCATTAATAACACCTTTGTTGTTATTGTTCCAGTGTAAGCTCAATCTTAGTCGTCATTATACATCCATATACATTTCATCTCTAATACAAACCTCAGAATTGTATTTCTAACTTGGATTAATCCGTGGGTAGATCAGTACGTTTCTGGTGATCATAGGATTATTCTATCTCCTAAACCACCTTAAGGACTTCAAAATGTCGCAAAGATTAAGATGTTGTTGGGTATTAGATCGAAACTATAAAACCTGTTTTCCTTACTGTTTCAAAGCACATTAGTCGAAATAGAACCATAATTTAAATACATTTCTCACCCTTATTTTAAATAATAAACACTTAGTTTTTGATACCTAGTGATTAAAATATGATCTTAAAAATTCCTGTGGGAAAAAATATTAACAGCAAGAATGGTTTGGAACATTTTGAAATGCTTTGAATACATAAGAGTTGTCATTGTTGATGTATCCAAGAACATTAAAACTTTGTTTTTTGAAAACACCCCTCAAAAATAGTACCAATTGAAAAATTGTTGTCTTTTGATAACATTATGAGGGTTGGAGTGTTGAACACACAATTTTGAAAGATTATGAATTGTCATTGAAAAATTTCTAAGCACGTAAATGTTATCGATTCCAAGAGACATGTCGAGAAGAATCTTTTTGGAAATTTTCTATTTTTGTGATTTTGTATTTATTTACCTGTTGTCCTCAGCATTGCTATATGATGGTGGAATAGTAATTCCAACTCTTGTCGTGATGTAGCTGTCTTGACTGCTAGAGGAACAACTTTTGGAACCAGCTTTGAACTTGACGGTTCATTGTTGTGGACGTGAATTCCGAGTTCTGAACGGTTATGAGCAGAAGTCATTTGATGAAGAACGAGGCCTGAGCTGATGTGAACAAACGTCATTTGAACATTGAGGAACGAGCCTGAGTGTTAATTTTTAGCAAGACACCATCCATTTGATGTAGCTCATCTTTTGTGAAACCATTCTGGCACTGGTTTCTTAGATATCAGTAATTTCAGCAACCACACTCTGAGATTTTCCTGCTTTGCATTGTATAGTGCATCTGCATTTAAGTCAATTCTTTGTTGCTTTTGACCATTGAATGATGTACCTGCACTTAAACCCAGAGTTTGTTTGCATGCATGAATATGAGGGATATCTACATTTGAACCATGTGTGGGTTCACTTTCAACCTTGCCCGTGCAAGAGTTGAGTAACTTTCCTGTGGGAATCCACCTAAGACGAACATTACTAAAGATTCTACCCGTTGGTTTCCATTTAAGACTAGGTCTAGAAGGTGTCGTTTGTGTCCATTTGTATTCCGATGGACATTTCTTTTCTATCCACCATTTTCATGCCTTATTTTTATTCTCATACAACTCCTTAAAGTAACTCTTGGGTTTCTGAATAGTGGTATCTGATGCAACTGCTTTCTTATGGGGTGTTGCAACAGATTTGTTCGTTTTTCTCTTTGGTTTACTAGCACTAATAGGCACTACTTTAGGCTTCTTAGTTCTAGCATTCACGTCATTCAAGTATTTAGAAACACAAGCATCATGATTAGAATTAAACACACATTTTCCACATTTAGGACAAACAACATTCACATTCGAAGTTCTGGAATTTGAATTGTCATTGTACGCAGTTACATATTTTGTTTTCTTAGAAATATTAGAAATCCTATGGTGGTCTTCTACTTCCTTCTTTGTAAACTTCACTTGACTATTGTTTGGCACGACCTTATCTTTAACTTGATAGCACTTAAGCTGTGGTCTGCTAACACTAGTAGTGTGATGATAAGTGTAGAATACACATATCCATTTATGCTTAAAGTAGCCCAAATAAACCCAAAACAGACCAAAAATGGCAAAAATATGCTTGTATTTGTGTTTTGTGTATGCAGGTACGGATATATCAGAAATCACAAGAAAACCATAAAAAACAAGCAAGAACGGACACGAGAACGGAAGAGTGAACAAAAGCCGAAAGCAAAGCCAGGAAAAGTCAAACCCTCAGTCAAAGTGGTCAAATCATGGTCAACAAAAGTCAACAAGACCCAAAATATTCCATTTAAGCCCCTCAACTTTTAGAAAAGTCCATATATGGTCCCTAAGCCTAAATGGGCCTCTCCCGGATCCATAAGCCCAAAACCCTAGCCCATTCACTCTTTTTATATACCACAAGGACTAGTCTTGTAAATTCTAAAAACTCGTTTTAAACTAAAAAATAGAGATAAGAAAGACAAGGGCTAGAAGTGTCATAACTCCAAAGTTTAAACTGAATTACTCTTTTCAGTTATAAAATTGGGCGCCAAGGTGTTACTGTTCACCTTTCTTCCCCAAATTCACTAGCCAGAGTAAATCAAAGGGCTAATGAAAATTAAGGGGTACGGAAGCTAATTCATAAGCTCACAAGAACAATGGAAGGGTTAAATCAGTCAAATCAAGAGGCAATCATTGGTCTCTCAAGCATAAGGACACGTCATCAATGGAGAAGCACACAAGGGACGTGGGTTTTACTCTAAACTCACTCACATAACTAGCACAATGTCACATCAATGGAATGACACAAAGATCATACATATTTGAAAAATCACCTTCTCAGATTCAAGTTCGTCAATCTCTTTTCAGGGATTTAACGTACTCAAAACTCATGCATTTCCTTCGTTTTAAGAGTTCATGTACAAAACAAAAGCTATCATTTGTGATTATTAAGGAAAAGAGGCAGTAGAAAGTTTTTTATCAAAAGTTCATATCATGAGCATTTAGTACGCGAAAATAATCACTAGTATGTTTTAAACCAAGTTGATCAACAATTTCCCTAAATTGATTGAATGTTAAATGTCATTATCGTTAAAAACATGTCTACTTTTACTCAAATGGATTTCGAAACGGGTAGAAAGGTAACGTTTTTAGCAATGTTTGGTTTTGTTCTAACAAACGGTTTTCTCCACATTGTCTTCCTAACTTCTTTTGCGCGTTCCAACTGATAAAGATACTCCAGTGAGGGTCCTTTAAAAATTTCATAAAGACTATTCTGATTAGTGTAATCATATGGTTTAACATAATCTTTATTCAATTTTGATCTACTCTCGTTATCAAGAGTCATGGTCTCTTCCCTTTCAGGGGCAAATCTGTTTGCAGGATCAGAAGTATCATATGGGATCTCATACAAACCATGGCATTTCAGGGTTGATCTTTCGTTGATGTACTTTTGGAATAGCAAAGGTTTGTTCTACCATAATATTTCGAGCTAGCATTTGGGTGCTAACATATGAATGGTCTGAATTGACTGATTACGAGTATAAACAATTTCGTTCAAAAACTTTAACTGTTTGTCCATTTCAATCATCTTGTCAATATCTTTTTCTTCTTTAACCTTTAAATCCGAAATGACCTTTGTATTCTCTTTGAGATAACCTTCCCAGAATGTGACTAATTAAAAGACTCTTTTTGACTAAATCATCGTGTTTCTGATCAAGAACTGAAATTTCATAGGATTTTGTCTTTAAACCTTCTTTAATTTCAATGTCTTTTAAAGCTAATAGTCCTAGAGTTTCATTTAACTTTGTTTGAAGAATCTCATAATCAATCGTCCGGTCATTAAAGGCTTTGTACTTCTCAAACTCATTCTGTTTGTTCTGAAGTGCAATCAGACAACTATCCCGACAACTAATAGCCACCCCCAATGCAACTATTAGTTTCATCAAGGTTTAGTTTTGGCACTTTCCCAATTCTTGAGTCCAATGATGCGTTTGCTTTCTCCCAATTGCTTTTAAATACTTTTGTTTTCCTCCTATCCAGAGTTAAATTAGTCATAAATTACAAGCTCATCACGCTCCATTAACGACATTCTACAGCATTTTTTTGATCAACCTGATTATCACTAGTACATATATTTTGATGAATCAGGGAGTTGACATTGCTATCTTCCTTCGTCCAGAACATAATGTGTCGTTAATAGGATTCAGGTTGCTTCAGCAAATGTCATCTCACATTGTCATACACCTTACTTTTTCATCATGAATTGTACTGTTCCAAATGGCTGACCAGTAAACTGATTCTTCAGGTGATGACCTCCTTAATCTTTGCCATGTAGCTGTAATGTGCTTCCAATTCCTGTTCATCAATCTCTTCATCCGTGTCCTCTAGCCAATCAGCTTGCTCAGCTTGCAGAGGAACACCTTGTTCAGCTTGTTTGCACATCATCATCTTTTCCTTGTGATACGCGTGAGTCCTTTAAACCCGCGTTGGCTTTCCAGCCATTCCTTTTGCATAGTGCCCATATCCCTTGCAGTTAAAGCATTGTATCCCAGTCTGTTTGCACTACAAACTAGCCATGCAAATTCCCTAGCCCCAGCAACTTTCATTATCCTTTGATTCCCAAACCTCCCGTCGACTGATTGTCATTGTATACCATAGGTGTGAGTATCTTCATCTTGTTTCTTTGTTAAAAAGTTTGAAAGAGTTCGACAGGTTGTAGTAGGTAGGTTGTAGAGCTTCTTGGAAATACTTTGCAAGGAGTGCCAAATTCCTTTTGCATTCCTTGTCGCTCTCTTAGCATGTTCATGATCACTGTCTTCTTCATAGACAGACACAGATTGAGGTTGTAATAAGTTTGGCGACCTCTTTGCCTTTGTGTATGGATAGATGCATAACTTTGTCCTTGTGGAAGATTATATTGCATTTGACTTTGAGGTTTTGGTGCATGATAGTAAGTATCTGAATATGGTTGGAGCAGCCGCAAGAAGTGCTAATGGATTTGCACTTTTGGCTATTCTCTCAGCACGGATATCATTAACCTCCAGTTGAAACTGCTTCAGAATGTCAAACAGTCTGTGATATGAGACGGTGTCAATCTATCTGAATTGCTTTACTATCGTGCACAAATCTTAGACCATTCTGGTTGAGTTGTTGAAGAAATTGAACATTCACTCTTGCATTGTTGTAACTTGCAAGTTGTTCCTATGTCGACCATTCATCAATTTGAAAAACGTTGGTGAATACGACTCCATGTATTCACCATCTCGAGAATAAACTTCCTAAATTCCCAGAACAGATAGTTTTTTTTACATCTTGTACGTTCAACGATCACCCTGTTGTGAGCCTTTCAAAATGCTACATCCACATTTCATTTGCTGTGTGCATGCATCAACAGTTGAATAATTTCATCTCCAATACCGTAGTTAAAAGCAAGAAAAGTGCTTCCTTTTCAGACTGAAAGTGTTCTTTGTTCTCTAGAGTCATGTTCAATACGTTTCAAGATTGCTGGTATGATTGTTGAACTGCAGGACGACCTTCATTCTTCTGAATACATGAATACGTACACTTGTTTGGCACTTAAGGACCAATCAGTATGCATTTTTTCAGTCTGCCCCCTTTGGTTTTGTGTCAATGTAACCTTAGAAAATGTTATCATCCATTGTGAATATCTTCCTGGTTCAAGCATTGGGCGATCTTTCGAACCAGCTGCCAAGATATTATTATGCATTTGGACGTATCTGTTCGAGGCTGTGTTTGACTGGAGTAGACATGAATGAATGAATGGTTAATTAATTATGAAGTGTGAAAGATTTGTTTTGGACTATTAAGTGGATATGATGTGATAGAAATTTGTTGTATTGTATGTCAATTCACGTTCACGGGATTTTACTCGTCTATGATCAAAACCGACAAATGATTTAACGGAATTTTACAAAATCAATAGAAAACCGTGAATGAATAATCGTTGGTAGTTAATGGTTTGTTTGTTGTGAATGATTTGTGCAGTTTAAGTCCTTCTCGATGGTTTTGGTTTTGGTTTGTTTGGAATTCGGCGCAGTTGTATTATGAAAATAATTATTTTTACCCTATTACCAAAATCTAAATTTGATGTAAAAATAAGCTAAAAATAGCCCTAAGAAATTTTTTATTTTACTTAATAATTTTTCCGAAAAAAGTTGTCGCTAAAAAGTGTCGACTCGAAAAAAAAATTACCTTTATTACCAAAATTTGAATTTGATGTAAAAATAAGTTATAAAGGCTATATAAAAAATTACATATTACTCAACTTTTTCGGTAAAAAAGTGTCGCTAAAAAAAGTGTCGTCTGGATACTCTTTTTTTTTAATCAAACCGCTGCTAGTGTAAGCAAACCGCCGTGTAATAGAATAATCAAACCGCTGCTTGGTAACTCGCCGTTTAGCAACTCGCCGTTTAGCAACTCGCTGTTAAACCTATTGACAACTCGCCTTGTACCTGCTTAACTCGCCTTTGACTTTTTCAAACCGCCGTGAAGAACAAATACTTAAATAAGCAACCCTCCACGATGAACACAAGGTCGAATTTGACAAAATCACTCAAATAAGCTTTTCTATCCACGAATCAAAGCTCTAACATGCAATACTAAGTGTGTATATCAAGTTTAAACACACCTTAACTCGTATTTCTTTTAAAATGGTCCAGAATTAGGCAACTCTCCACGAAGAACACCAAAATAAATTCGAATCTTTTAAGCTAG
This sequence comes from Tanacetum coccineum, assembly GCA_026074375.1. Classification (NCBI taxonomy): domain Eukaryota; kingdom Viridiplantae; phylum Streptophyta; class Magnoliopsida; order Asterales; family Asteraceae; genus Tanacetum; species Tanacetum coccineum. The sequence continues at coordinate 39,619 of BQNB010035704.1, forward strand.
ATTTTGAACTTGAGGCTTATGAATCTCTTGTAGGAGCAATAATACTTCTTCCTTAGCATTTATAGCATGAATAACCACAAGATTAACCAACAAAGTAAGCCCAAAATAAGCTTTGAGCCGTGGTATTTTTTTCAACCAAAATAAGCTACGAATTTGAGCTTATTAACCACAAATGAATCACGAATCCACCCTTGAAGCTCTGATACCAATTGTAGGATCCCGTTAACACTTCATAACATATAATCAAACACGAATTAGAACTAGAAAGGAGAAAGAAAGAGTTGTTCTAGAGAGAGAGTTTAGAGAGAGAGATGAGAGAAATGGAATTATGTTTGAAAATGAACAACTAACTCTTTTCTAGATAGAAAAGAGTTTATATACCACGTCGCGTAAATGACGCGCGGGGATAATTAACAATGACCTAGGCTCGGTTTTGTCTTGGGATTAAAACCCAAAACAAATACAAGATTAAATTAACTAGCTAGGCCCGATTCCCGTTTATACATAACAACATTAACTAATTAATTGACCGAGACTTAAATACATAATGAACAAACTTCATGTTCGACTCAATATTTTGAGGCTAACATCTAATATTTGGTTTGTTTATCTCGATTGCTTAATTTATCGTTGATTGTTGTTTAATTTTATCAATTTATATTTGTTTACGTGCTTAAGTATGCGACCTATCATTCAACTGGGTCTAGTCCTACATATTTAATGCGCTGCAACTTCGGTGTTGTTTGGGCGTAGGCTAAGAGTCCGGGATAGCTCTCCATATTGCAATTTATATATCTAGAATCATAGGATTAGTGAGCTTAGTTGAGCCATAAGGTGACCTTGGTATCAACGAGTACATTCTTATTCCATTGGTAAGGACTCGGACAGTGGACTACTAGTATATAATTCGCCATTAAGCATTAAGTGGGTAAAGTCTCGATGAGCTAGAGCACCATTACTTAGATCCTAAGATAGATTATAATCAACATAAGGATGCTTTATGCATATGCGTCTAATTGTAACAAAATTAGCGTGTCTAGGTCTTAGGAAGAAGTACCGCCTAAGTCTAGGAATGATATGCCCTTCGAGATAAGACAATCATTGCACTAAATAAACAAACCTGCGTTTTATCGGATTATTCATGGTTGATACGTTTTCCTTACTGATGTTCGTTCAAAACCCCTCTTAATATATAATATATATAAAATATACATATACGTAAGCTAAGTATCATATAAATTATTCTTAGGAAAGAATAATAAGTAATCAACACGGGTATTGATCTCCTCGATGAGAGGTGAATAGAAATTCATGATTAAGTAGGGAATCGAGCTTGAATGCCATTTAATTTTTGGTTTTGGTTTCTAAAACTACTAACGCAAAGGGAAAAGAAATTAAGGCACTCTAATCTAAGAATAACGGGAATTAAACATTTAAAGCAATTAAATTCTACGCTAAATGAAACGCGACTAAATACCTAAAACATCAAATTTAACCCTAATACTTCAAATTGCAAATTTATAAAACCTAAATGTATTAAAATAATTTTTGAACATGAAATTATATTTTTTTGATTTTGATTTTATTTTTTATTAATTAAAAACAGATTTAATCTAAATAAAATATTAAAAATAGTAAACTAATTATTAAAAATTTGGAAAATTTATGAAAAATACTTTGACTTATTTAAAATCTATGAAAAATTAAAACTGGAAATTTGGCTGGAAGAATAAGCAGATAAAAATCGAATAAGCAATATAAGCTACAATTGAATATGCATATAACAATTAAATGGAGAAATAGTCTAAAGAAAAAGACCCAAGGGCGCAGTGGTAGTGTGTGTGTGTGTTGTGAGGGGGAGGTCACAGGTTCGAAACCTGTGACTTCCTTTTTGAAAAACCATTTTTTTATTTTTCTTTTGAAAAAGCTATTAAATAAGAAAATCTAAGCAATTTTAATAAAAGACTTTTTTGACAGAACTTAACAATAAGCAGATTAAAAGCTAAATTAAAACTAACACTTTGCTAAATCTTACTAAAAGACCATAACCTAAAACTGTTTGCACTATTTGGACTTAATAAGCAAAAGGAATGCAAATAAGCTGAAAACAGATATAAAGCTAGACCTAATATGCTCTAAGGATTAGGAAATAAACAAAAAGAATAAGCTAAAAACACTAAAAGGCAAAGAGACAGTAGATATTTAAATCAGACTTGAAAGACTTTTTGAAAAACTTTGAGCTATAATTTAGAACTAACAAGCATTTGAAATAAGCTGAAAACTAAAAACATATAAAGGGTTAGCCTTAATAAGCACAAGAACTAGGAAAAAAGCAAATGAACTAAAACTAAACAACTCCAGTAGGCTAAAAGACAGCAGACACTAAAACAGAACTTAAAGGACTTTTGATAGATTTTAAATTAACATTAAGACCAAATAAGCTAAAAGGAAAAGCTAAAAACTTAAAACAAGTAGAGGACTAGTCTCAAAGAACCCAAATAAACTAAAATTAAGCTAACTGAGGCAAAGAAATAAGCTGAAAAGAAAACTAAGAAGGGCAGTTTACCCAAACAGTTTTTGGAATTTTTAAAGAAAAACACTACTTGCAGACTTAGATTTGAGACTCAAAATTGGTTTTGTCATACTAAAAACTTGAGCCAAATCAAATTTAGACTATAATAAGCTTAACATAATCAAATCTTCTCAAAATTAAGCTAGATTCTAACCTTAGTTTAACCTGCAATATCTGATTTAAAACTAAACAATACTCCAACTTCATTAAACTATTTCTATCTAAAAAGCTCAAAAGACTTTTCTAAATTTAAGTGACTCAAAACAAATTTAGAATGATGCTTCGGAAACCAAATTTTGAGCTAAAAAACTACACCTTAACCATTCATTCCATAAAAACATCTAATATGCAGATTAGCACTAACTTAGAACTACGAGACTTTGGAAAAATGATAAAACAAACTTCTAAACTAAACCAAGCTTAATCTAAACTTATTAAAACTAACTTTAAGACTTAACAAAAGCTTATAGAAGCTGACTTAATATCTAAAAACTACCTAAGCAGCTCTAACTATCTTGTGCCAAACACCCCTTTAGAACATAAATTCCCATTTTAAGCATGGACAGACCAAAATAAGATTTAATTTGTAGAAACAGATTGAGTATTAAGCATAACTAAGACAATTAAGCAAAAATCTAAAAGAAATAAGCATTAAACAATAAGCTACTCTAATAAGCTAATATAACTAAAAATGAGCAACTTTTAATAAAACTTAAACTAAGCTATTTTAAACTAAGAACTAAGCACATTAAGCTAACTTAAAACAAAATAAGCATAAATAAGCAATAAGAAACACAGATTAAGCACTAATAAGCAGAATTATAAGCAGAACAGATAATAAGCTTAATAAAGTAAAAGAGAGAGTGTACCTTAGTCCTCCGCTTAAAGAAGGACGAAAATGCTTAATAGAGCTTATCAACTAGCTCCAGCTTATCAGAGATAAGCTGGTAAGAAAGCCATAAACCCATCCATTTCTGGCTTATCATCCAAAGAGCTTAAAACCACAATGCTTAACCATATGACTTGAAAATGAACAAACCAGCTTAAATAAGTTTATTAGGAACTTTTTTGAGCTTAAATAGATCTTGGGAAAACATTTTGGCTTATTAAGACATTTAAGTAAATTGCATAAAAACTGAATTAAAAAAACACAAATGTTACTTTTATTAATTAAAAGAAAAGTACAATAAGCTAAATTTCATTACAATAAGCACAAAATAAGCTGGAAAATTTAAGCTACACTACCCTACACTATCCTACACTACTCCTACCCTAGATGATTTCTACTGTGTGATTGCATCCCCTTTTATAGTGATGGAGTGAAGCTTCTAGGTCCTTAAGGGGTGTCTTCAACATCTAATCTGAGCCATTGATTCATATCTATCTTCTTTGAGCCCTTGGATTATGTACACGTCCCATCAACCAATCATGTTCTTTAGGATCGCCAACGTGGCTTTATGAGTGTCAGACGTGTCAGACTATGTTTCTAGAAGGGATGGGAGCGTTTGAGTAAATGGATTTAACCTAGTGATATTGTTACTCTGTGTGTGTAAATAGGAGGGAAATAGGGGAGATAAACAGTAACTCTTGACCCTTTTTTTTGTTATAAGTTTGACTTGAGTCCGGGTATAGGGATTGGTTTGGGCTTTTGTTATTTTATTTAGGTCAGGATTATGATAATGGATTTATAAATTTGGATTAAGGATTAGGATTATAATATAATAGTTAATTGGCTGACCCGGCCCATTAAAATGGGTACGGGTTGACTCATTAAAGATTATTACATCTTCGGCTTCAATTTCTTGCACTCATCCATTCCCGTGCTTGGTTTTGTCCGTATTTGCTTCATTTTTCATCCTTTTACGGATATCCATTACCTGCACAACACAATTACCAAAACACACATATACACTGTATTTTTCATCTGTTTTAGGTCATTTAGGGTCGTTTTATTATGTAAAAGGTATGTGTATTTAAGCACATACCAAAATCTCCCATACTAAACTATTGCCGTGTCCTCACGCAATGTCATAAATACATGTTTAGAAAACCAACAATTTCAACCCCTTAGACTAATCACCTTGAAAAGTAGCAAAGTGCTCATCTAAAGAGATTAAGAAATAACTAGTTTTGAAAAGTTCCCCGTTTTACCATTTCTCACATAGATATATTTTCTATCTTTAAGCAAGTAACATAATGTTTAGACTTTCGTTATTTAATTATAACTTTTAGGATCACGGAACAAGAAACACTTATAAATAGTATCCAAAAGGATAAATTCATTGTCCTTGATTTTTCACCTGCCCCAAACCAAGCTTAAAAACAAAATTATTGTTAAATATAAGTTAAGATGCTAACACTAATCATATTTGTAATTTGTGTAAGCCTAGACTAACTTTCTCAAGGCAACACACACTACACTAAGGCAAGCATGGCCAACATCAAACAATCAATCATCGCTACCCGCGATGATTTTTACTTACACTCTCTAGGCATCGCACACTACTACTACTAAGGCAGCATGACAATCCTAAAATCAACACAATCTCAATCTCAACACTTGCAAGTGTTCTTATCACTTTACATCCTATCATTTTCAGTTGGTCACATTACTCACACATCCCTTCCCTACCCTAACATTACTTTAGAAAACTAACCCATGTTCAAGGTTTTACTAAAATAGACTTCACTTTAGGAATAATACCATGAACTGCTTGGGTTATTTAACTTTCGCCATGTTCAAGGTTTTACTAAAATAGACTTCACTTTCTGGTTATAGTTGCGCTTTTTATTTTATAAAAACCGGCATTCTCTATAACATTGGCTTTGATACCAATCTGTCATACCCCGTCAATGGCAGAAACACGGGATGCGACAATACCATTCATTGCACAAGATACAAGATCATACACTTTATAATTTACATTCATAAAACTGAAGTTTTACAAAACTTTACCAGTTAAAATCTTAACATAAGTCAAAATCACGTCCATCTCTACCCAGTCCTCTTGGGTTACATCTTTTCTCTTCCAATACCAATCACATACCTTTGATTTGACATACCTAAAAATGATACTCAAAAACGTCAACAATAATGTTGGTGAGCTCGTAGGTTTGTCCTTAAACCCAAAAGCTGTGCCAATATATCAATAGTGGACAATAGTGCTATATGATAGTGAATATATGCAAACAACCTTTCACTCATGACTTAGCATCCCCGCTAATCATGTAAACACGACCTAGCATCCCCGCTAGTCGATCACTATGCCCGTGCAAAACCTCGTACAAGGAAGTAAAATAACAACCCTTGCATGCCAAACACGGTATATACAAGTAAAGTTACAACACATATATTCAGATAGCAATCATAAG
>BQNB010035705.1:0-24122 GCA_026074375.1 Tanacetum coccineum
TTGGAAATGCAACGAAATTGCTTAGTGGTTGCTAAATTAGCAACAAATATTTATGATCAGAAATACCAACTAATTTTTTTGTTGCTAAAATTAGATGCTAAATACATAATTTAGCAACAATTTCTAATTGTTGCAAATGACATTATCTACCACACATGTTATATATTAGATTAAAGTTACGAATGTCAAAGTTGCGGTGTTATTTCAACAAGTGAAGCACATTCGATCTCTTTGTTTCTAGCAAAGTGAAACAATATTTGAGAATTCGTGACATTTTAATACCATTCAATCGAAGTCCTTGTGGAGTTGTGGGAATCCTACACATATTTATATAAGGAACAATCAGGAAATGCTTTGGTCAAATGTATAACTTAATTTCAAAGAGGACTAATTATTTCTTGATGATTAACCACAACAACATGAACACAATGACCATACTAAACTCCTGCTAGTTGTACCAAAATAGAGGTCAGAGTTAAACAACATAACCAAGAACAAGTTAAATTAAGGATGATGCTCAAGAAAACTAGCATAACAACAACAGCGAGTAAGAGACAAAGTAAAAGACAACTAATAGTGTTAGTTCCATAACATAAATCATACTGTTTGGGAAATATTCCAAAACACAGCCTGTTAAAACTTATCATGAGCCTCAAAACGAAAGCCTAAATTTGGCAAAAATAACAAAGTCATAATTGCCTAATTCCAGAATACTATGGGTACGTTTAGTTGAAAGAAAACATCCTTGTTTTCTACAAAATGTTATGTACAAAACAAGGAAAATATAGATTGCGCTCAAATCAAAATTCTCCTAACCAATTCTCTACAAAACACAAAACATGTATTTTCTGACTTAACAAGGGAAATTAACACTACTACACAACTGGGCAAATGCTACGAAAATTTGTAACGAAAATTTTCCGTAGCAAATTTGCAACGGGTTTGCAACATATTTGTAACGGATTAGCAAGGACACAAACCCGTTGCATCCGTTGCAAAAAATAAAGTAATTTCTTTTATACTTATTTTTAAATATTATGTTTCAAATCCGTCAAGCTTGTTTGAAATTTGTAATGGAATATTAAAAAATATATAAAAGAAACTATTATTGGCTTTCATTGCAAAATCGTTACAAAATTTTAATCAATTGTTATGGATTTGCAACAGAATAAATATAATAATTTAATTTTAATTTATTTTTATAATCCGTTGCAAATCCATTGCAAAATCGTTAAGGATTTAAAACAAATATTCAAAGTAAATATAAAAGAAAATATGATTTGTTTCCGTTGCAAAATCATTGCAAATATTTGTGTGGTTTTTATGGTTTTGCAACAGAAATGATCTTAATATAATTTTTATTTATTTTTAATATTTTATTTCAATCGGCTTGCAATTTTAAAATAATCGCTACGGATTTGCAACGGTAACCAATTTAAATTTGTTTTTTTCTTGTTTTTGATATTTTGTTGGTATTTTCGTCGTATATTTTAAAATAATTGCTACAGTTATGTAACATATACTATTATTATTTTCTTTTTATAATTCAACTCAAAACTTCTATATAATTTGCTATGGATTTGCAACGGATTTGTAAAGTTTAATCATTTCTAACTATTCAGTGTCAATCCGTATAGTATTGTATTATGTTGCAGTGAGTTGTATTGGTTTTTTATGTGTTGTAATGAGTTTTAATTATGCATTTGTTGGTTGTTAAGTAACATGTTCTAAGAAGCTATATTATAGCTAGTGTATTTGGTTGTATCAAGTCCGCATCGGTTAAAAACAGGTTGTACTATGTTGGTTGAGCCGATGAGGTAATGTGATTTGTATTAGTTATATTTAGTCTCTATTTGTTGAAATCGGGTGTACTGTTCTTAATTTGTCTAATCGTATAAATAAGGATGATGGCAAGTTGACTTGCGTTTTGAATATGTCAGAGTGTGATTCTTATATTGAATATCATCTTGCAAGGAAGTAAAACAAAGGATGTCAAAGTATCTGGAAAAAATAAGGATTATGTATACATTTGCTACGTGGCGAAAATATTGAATATGATAACATTTGGTCACGAAACCGTTGGACATTGTACATGTTGCTACTAACACGTATGGAATAAACAATATTGAACATACCAATCCACGTTGGAAACCATATTATGAACCAATTGATTGTGTACATCCGAGCACTTGTTCCTCGGTTGGGATGGATATCGCGTAGGAGATTTGGAAATTATTAGAGAAGACATATGTGTAGGACTAGACGTAGATGAGATAGAAGACTTAGGTTGATTTAGAGAAATCAAAAGTGGCCAAGTAAGAACGCATGTCATCTCTAAGTATGGATTCCTCCCCTAAATGTTTCCAGCATGTTAGGTCAACTAGTGAAGTATGTTTACAACTCTGGTTGCTCCAGTGGTTGGTGTTAGATTCTTGGTCTTTAGCTTCAATATAAGTTTTTTTAATTGCAGAAGAAGTGAGTTTGGTTAGTTGCTATAAGCCTTACCATGCTATATCAGTTTATTTTCAGTCTTATTCGTTTCATGAGCAGTTTCGTTGCTAAAACTTTTTTCTCAATGCTTAAATGCTTATTGCTGATTGCATGACATACTCGAAAAATATTAAGTTGAAGCAAGTACAATTACATCTCATCTTATCACTACAACACAAGTGGTAAATTTTCAGTTTAGTTATGTTGCCTTTCTAATTGGTTCAAGTATATTTTTTTTAGGTTGAAGTGCTAGAAAAATCCATGAAGGACTTGAAGCAAGCAAGAGAGAAAGACAAGGAGCTTTTCGAGGAAACTATAGAACGAAAAGAAAACTTAACGAAGAATCATTTGAGACATTTAAGGAAGAAATGAAGAAAGACACAAATGACAAGCTCGTTGAGGCGTTGGCACAATTGAGGGAGCAACCTCCTACTCCCCATTCCGCATAAACATTTGTTTAAGGTACACTTCGTGTTTCATATACATTTTGTTTTGAATTTGTACGACGAATATGGTGGGCTGATTATACACATTTTGTTAAGAAGTTGTGCATTCGGTAGGATTTAGTTTGTTACACTTCGCGCATAAGTTTAGAAACGACACGTTTGGTACGATTTGATGCTCTATGTAATATGATATTTGGATGTTTGTCTAATTATTAAATTAGGTTTTAATTTTGCGTTCGGAATTATTTAGTTTTAGATATTTGTATATTACGAAAAAAATAGCTAAACGCAGTTTTTTTCTTCTAAAAGTGCAATTTTTTTAACGGAATTGTAATGGAATCATTTCGGTGAGAATCTATTGAAAACTCATACCGTTGCAATTGAGTAGCAAATTTATTCCATTGCCATCTTGTAGCAAATATTATTCGTTGCAATTTTCTTGCAATATCTATCGTAACAAAATCGTTGAAAATCTGTTGGAATATGATCCGTTGCAAAAATGGTTGCTAATTTGGAACGGATTTTTCTTGGTTGGAAAACCGTTGCAATTCTTTTTACCCCGTTAGAAATCTGTTGCAATTTAAATTTTCATGGAGCATTAACGCTACGGTAGGAATCCGTTTCAAATGACCATTTGCAACGGATTTGCAACCGATTCCTACCGTAGCATTAACCCACTTGTGTTGTAGTGTACAAATCACTTTTTTTTAATTTTCTTGTAACTTCTCTTGTTTTTCTTGAAAATAGAAAACAGACAAATGACATATGAAACCTTAGCCTGATTTTGTATAATAAATAATTAAAATAGTAGATGAAAACCGAAAACAATCACACTTGGCGTTTCTTCTTCGTTCTTTCCGTACTTTCGGACCAGTTTAACGACTAAAAGGCATGTGGCATCAATAATTTCATTATATCCATTAAATAATAGTAGTAAATAGAATATTCTTAAATTTTGTAGGCACATATATAAACTCAATAGCGTATCAGATAAACCAAAAATTACATAATTACAACTCAAACATGATTTTTAATGCACTTAGAAAAGTTTGCAAACAAATCTTGGTTTCAATTCAGAAGTGTCAAAAACACAGATCCATTAGCCGGCAAATTTACAAATTTATTAGTTGTTGACTGACAAGAAAATAAACATAAAGCAAGGTAAAATTACTTTGTGGGGAGATTCTGATAAAATGAAAAGCGGATAAACATAAAACAATTTAAGAAGATCGAGACAAAGCTTGAAAAAAAATAGGTAACCCTAACCTGTAAAAACAGAAGGCGAAAATTTTCGCATAAACCGAGTTGGGTTTCGTGATATCTATAATATCCCTGACAATTTTTTCTCGAATATAACCTTTCAATCGCGCCACCTGAAAGCGATTTACAATTGCATACATGTCACATTTTATGGCTTGGTGAGAAAATTTTTAAAAACATATATATATATCAAATGGTGGATCGCGCATGTTGTTGAAGCGATTTTACAGTTTTTTTATTTTTTTTATTTTAAAAATTTTGTAAATTAAAAAAACGTGCCATAATTTTTTTTAATGTAAGATTCGCGCGGTAGGTAGATTTGAAACGGTCCAAAATACAAGAATCAATACCAACCAATGAAGAACAAGTTCCGATCTATTGTGATTCGCTATTGATTATCCGTCCACAAACATAAATCTTTATCGTGATCTTTTCAATCTAATGTTCCGATCTCGAAAACTCCATCTCCGGTTTGCAATTCTGATCCTGTTTTCACCATTCATTTGATAACGATTGATTTATTTATACATTGATTTAATTATTCCTCGTCTATTAAATTTGAGATAGGGTATAGCCTCGATCCGTTCGTACCCTATATCCTTGTGATCGGTTAACTCGCGAGGGATAATTGAATTGTTGTTCTTAATTGATCTTTATCAGATTCGACGTGTTTTTAGGGTTTGATCCTTTCTTTTTCGTGATTGTGTGTTTGAACTCCCTTCAATCCAAGATGACTGGTGGACACTATGAAAATACCAGGCGTCAGTTTCCTCAAATTAAGATTTTTACCAAAAAAATTCCCATTCGGTATTTTGTTAACTAATTTTCCGGATTATGTAATTCTCGTGATCTATGGAACCAAATGTATGCGTATATGGAACGGTTCTAGATGTGTTTTATTTCCGAATAAAAATCTAAAGCAGGGAAGAGATTTGCATTTGTACCGTTTTCCTTAAGGAATTTAATCTTGATAGATTGTGGAGAATTTATGCACGATATGGATTGGGGAGTTATTCATTTGTTTTGCAATCAGTTAGTTATGATAGGTCCTCCAAAAACCTTGATCCTAATACTAATGTCCCCCAAAAATATGGTTCGAAGAAGGATGTCAGACCATAGAAATGGCTCAACGGTTCTCACCAGAAAAGAGAGTTTGACTTCCTATATGTTTCAGTGTTAATGGATACTCCGTTTGACCAACCTAGAAATTCGTTGTCATCTGCTCCTGCTCTGTGTTAGATGATGATGTGTTGTTCGCAAGGAATTTCTCTAAAATTAGTGCTATGGGGGACAGATCAAGTCCTTATAAGATTCCCATTACCAAGTTACAATCCTTCACGTGGGACGAAGGATTCATGAAATTTACAATTGTCCTATCTTAGGTGAGGCTTGATGGATTATGTTTGAATGTGATAAACCTGATACGAAAAGAATTTGGTAAATCATGTTTGGGATCAATTCATGGTTTCAAGTGATACAGGAAGTTAATTCATGACTTTGTCAGTGATAGAACTAGTAGTGGTGGTTTAGATATGAGGGAGTCCAACTTATGCTTTGTCCGCAAATCGTTTGATATAAATCGTAACAAAATGGGAGAAGCTGACACATTGAAGACTCGTAAGAGACTTCCTTTGGACGTAAGCCGCTTATCATTTTTAACTAAACATCCGGTGTCTATTTTTCTAAATCCTTCTTTTAAAATTAATGTTAAAGGTAAAGTGTATCATGGTTCGCGCAAAAGAGCTGTTTACTTGGACTCCTTCTTTTGAATCTATAAAGGAACATGATTATTCCTCGGAAGACGAATCTGTTCAAGGAGTAGGATCTAAAGAAAATAAGTATAACACGTATGAGAAAGAGGAGGGTGAGTTTAATAATAGTGAAGATGAAGAAGTTGCTGAAACCGATTTTATGGAAAAATCTTCTCAGTCAATGGAACACAGTGTACACGTGGATAAGGAAATTTCTGCTGATCCGTTTGGACTTAATGATCTATTAGGTCTAAAGAAGCCTGTAGAGGAGAATTTGGAACCGAGTCCGTCTCTGTCACACCCCCCGGGGTTCTCGCCAGTGAGATCTTTGAATTCAAGTGACAAGGAATTGAATAAGGAGTTTTCACCAACGATAAGTGCTAAGGTAATGAACAATTCTCAAGTGGTCCATGAAGATGTTTCGTTTAACTCTGTTGGGGGAAGTGGGAATAATAAAGGGGGATCTGTTTTGGGAGTGCTCGATGAGATGATTCGTGTGGGTAGGGCTATGGGGTATTCTATGGAGGGGTGTGAAAAAGATATCGAATCCATCATTAATAGCAAAGGAGACGAGGCTGTTTTTAGATGAATTTTATGTCTTTAAATATTCAAGGGCTTGGTAGCAAGTCCAAAAAGGAGTGGGTAAAGGAGTTATCTAATAATAATAAACTTAATTTTATTGCAATTCAAGAAACGAAGATGGAGAAGGTGTCTCACATGGATGTGAAATTTATGTGGGGTAACTCGAATTATGACTACGTGTTTAGTGAAGCGGCTGGTAATTCTGGTGGAATTCTTTGTATTTGGGAGGAATCTTTTTTCAAGAAAGATTATGTTACGATCTCGGATTCGTTTGTAGCCATTTATGGGACGTGGATCCCTAGTAAAACTAAGCTTCTTGTTGTGTCTATTTACGCCCCGCAGCAACCTTCTTTGAGACGGGTGTTATGGGAATATTTACTGATTTTGTTGGGACGTTGGAATGGAGAGGCTATTTTAATGGGCGACTATAACGAAGTGCGTACCAATGTTGAAAGACGTGGTACGGGAAAGAAAACTTTAATTTACCCATAACGCTAGTTTTTTAATCAATTCATATCTTCTTTGGTTAGTGGTATTAAAATGGAGGGATACACGTTTACTTTGGTCACACCCTTCGGCGGAAAAAATGAGTAAGTTGGATAGGTTCCTTGTTTCGGACGGTATTCTTACTATTTTCCCCTCCATTTCGGCGGTATGTTTGGACCGGCATCTTTCGGACCATCGTCCGATTTTGTTATGTGAAGTTAAAGTGGACTTTGGACCGATTCCTTTCAGGTTCTATCATTCGTGGTTCAAACTCGTTGGGTTTGATGATATGGTGGAACAGACTTGGCGCGCCTTGGCTTATTCGGACAATAATAAAATGATTCGGTTTAAAAAGAAGTTACAAGAGCTCAAAAAAGTTATCAGGGTGGGTTAACGTAAGAATTTTCAGAGTGCAGGTTCCAAGAACTCCATTGTTTCTGAGCTTCGTGATATTGATAAACGTTTGGATCAAAATGGGCCTATTGATTCGTTGATTTTTAGGCGACAAGACTTAATGAGTAACCTGAATGATCTAAAGGAGATGGAAGATATGGATTTCGTCCAGAAAGCAAAAGTCAGATGGGCGATTGAAGGTGACGAGAACTCGAAGTATTTTCATGGAATCATTAACAAGAAACGGTCTAATCTAGCCATCCGTGGTGTGTTTGTTGATGGTACGTGGTGCACAGATCTATTTAGTGAAGAAAGTTTTAAAGATCACTATGAAGCTCGTTTTATAAGACCCAAAGGCTAGATTGAAACTCAGTTTTCTCCTTTCCGGAATCGGTTATCTACAGATCAGGTTGTCGACTTAGAGCGTCATGTGTTCATGATGAGATTAGATTGCTGTGTGGGATGGGAGTAATAAGTCACCGGGCCGGACGGGTTCACTTTTGAATTCTTAGAAATTTTGGAAGGTTTATTGGTCCGGATTTTGTGAAGCAGTGAGATTTCTTTAAACGGGTCGTTCTCTAAGGGTTGTAATCTTCTTTTATTGCTCTATAATCTCCAAAAATGTCCTGGTTGCAAAATTCGTCAACGATTATCGCCTATTAGTTTAATAGGGGGGGTTTTATTTTATAAGTCGTCACTAAAGATTTTGGCAAGCCGTTTGGCTATGGGTTATAGCCAGGCCTTGTGTCTAACACTCAATCCGCGTTTGTGCTGAAAGACATATCTTGGATGGGTCCTTTCAATTCTTAACGAAGTTGCTTGATTGGTGTAAACGGAAGAAAAAGAAAGCGTTGTTTTTAAAGTTGATTTTGCTAGGCATATGACTCGGTTCGTGGGGACTTCTTGCTTGGACGTCCTTGAGGTTTTGGTTCGTTCGACTTGGGGTACTTGGATAGAGGTATTTTTTGATTTTGCTAAGGCTTCGTTATAGTTAATGGAAGTCGTCTGACGAGTTTCTTATTCATCGGGGCTTAAAACAGGTGTATCCGTTATAGCTTTTTCTTTTTATTCTTGTTATGGAAGCTTTGCATTTATCCGTTTGTAAAGCAGTTGATGAAGATGTGTTTAAAGGCATTCAGTTACAGGGATCTTTGGCTTTATCTCATTTATGTTATGAGGTTCGACGGCCTTGTTTATGGGTGAATGGTCTGATAATAATTTAAGAGGTATTATCATATTCTTAATTGTTTCCATCATCGCGTCGGGATTACGATTAATATTCATAAGGAGCCAAAATTTTGGTGTGGGGGTCCAGCTGTCTAGAGTTGAGGATTTGGCTTTCTTCTTTAGGATGCACTATTATGGAAACACATGTTCGGTTATATTGGGGTTTATTTTTTTGGGTGGGGGTGGGATGACTCGTCATAAGGCTTGGGGATGATGTAGTTTTAAGCTTCAATGCGTTTGGTCTAAATGGAAAGCGTGAAAACCCTAACGATGGTGGTAGGCTTTACTTTGTTAAAATTCAGTTATCGGTGATCTTCACCTTTATAAACATGTCCATGTTTTAGGGTTCATAAAGGCGTGCTTAAGGTATTGGAGTCAATTCGTAGTAACTTCTTTAAAGGTGCAGCATGTTGGAGAAAAATATTTCATGGGATTGCTTGGATAAGGTGTTAGCTTCGATGATGAAAGGGGGTCTTGGTGGTTTCGTGTTATTTCGCGCTTAATCGAGCGCTCCTCCTTAAAGTGGTTTGGCGTTTCGTTTGCAAGATGATACTTTGTGGTTTCGTGTTATCCAAGGGTTTGTCACGGGATAAGATTGATTCTATTCTTAGTTCGTAAGGTTTCCTATGGAGTGCGATTTTGAAGGTAAGTTCAAGTGCTTATGTCTATCCTGGATTCTGATTTCTTGTCGTATTGCTTAAAGTATCGGGTATGGTCAATTACTGTTTTGGAAAGAGACTTGGATAGGGATATTCCTTGTGTGATTTGGTCGCGTTTGTTTGCCCTTGATTTGCTCCCTATATTTTTGTGGCCGGCTAAGATGGCTGGTCCCTGATACTGTCTTTCGGAGATCAGTTAGAGGAGGGTCGAACAGCATGATAAATCTCGATTTAAAGTTAGTTTTGAATTCAGTTGTTCTTTACGTTAATGATCGTTGGTTTTCTCCCTTTCTGCTGAAAAAAAAAAAAAAGAATGGTGAATTAGTGTGAAGAATACTCGTCTTGCTATTGATTGATTTTGGTGATGCCCTCTCATTCTGAGCCTGACTAGGTGGGTTAAGTAATTCCATTAAGATTAATGTTTTTATGTGGCGTGGCTGTCGGGGGGTGTTTGCCTACTAGATACATCTGTCCAAAAGTGTTAATTTTGGAGTCCCACTTCTTGCCCGGTTTGTTTTTCGGATGAAGAGGATGTCCAACATTTGTTATTTCGATGTTCTCTATCTCAGGAGGTTTTGCATCGTGTTTGCCGTTGGTGGGAGATCGATTTCCAGCTTTGGCGTTCGTTCTCAGAATGGGACGCGTGGTTCTCTTCTATTCGTCTTCCGGGTTCAGTTAAAGGTTTTTTGGAAGGAGTCTTCTACGTTGCTTGGTGGTTTATTTGGGGATTTCGGAATCGTTCCACTTTTGATGTTAATAAGCCGTCTAGATCGATCCTTTTTGAGAATATAGTCTCTTCCTCCTTTCTTTGGTGTAATAGTAGGTGTAGTAGGAAGTTTTCTAGGGATGATTGGCTTAAAAACCCGCATTTAATTTCTTTGTAATTTCTTTTCTAGCTCCTTGCTAGTTTATAAAATTTTGCCGTTCAAAAAAAAAAATATAGATATATATATATATTTTTTTAAAAATTTTCTCACAAGCCAATAAAAATGTGACACGTATGCAAATGTAAATCGCTTTTCAGGTGGCGCGATTGAAATGGTTATATTGAAGAAAAAAAAATTGTCAGGGATATTGCTAGATAACACGAAACCAATCGGTTACTGTGAAAAATTTCGCTAAACGAAGAAGAAAATGTAGCAGTAAGACTTGTAGGAATGTTTTTCTTTGAAACAGAAGTTGCAGGACTGTTTGATCTGGCAAATGTGATATGGCTCATGTTATTTGTACCCCCTGAAAAGCCGTTTGTACCCCCCTGGTTTTTCCTCTTTTTTTTATTTTTTTTTATTTTTATAATTTTGTTTATATTATAAAACAGTGAAACGCAGAATGCGGAACGAAAATTATAAAGTTTAACAGGTCAAAAGTATGAAACTGTCAAAAATTACGAAACAGAAACTGATAAAAAACTACGTTGCACTGTAAAATAAAAGACAAAAAGACCAAAAAGTACGAAACATCCGTACTTTTTGTGGGCCATGGGGTACCAATAGTAGCACCATGTGATATTTGTGTAGGCAGGGCCACATGTGGGTCCAAACCGCCCTTTTCTAATTCTTCTCTCTCCTAGTGTATGCCACGGTTCACTTTGTCAAATCATAAAATATCTGTAGTATAAGAATAACATAAGTAGTACGGAGTATTTTAGAAAAAAGATAGTATCTTTTTTGGTTTTGGGAAAACCAAAGTTTTTTGGTCGTATGTGTAGCAACCGACCGAAAAGAAGACAAAACCCCTCACATAAATCGACATAACCGCAAATAACCTATACACTCATGACCCATACATACGGCGTCGTCGTCGATGAATCTTTGTGGTAGTCGTTCATAAATTTTAACATGCAAATAACTAAGATCAACTTAATAAGACTAGTGGTAGTGATGATTCTATTCCGTCTCGAATCCTTTTTGGCATCTCAGTTCATAACTCTTATTGTGTAACTAGAAGATCGAGAAAACCATCAAAAATATTACGTACAAAAACAATAAGAGCATAGGGTACCATAACTTGGTAACACCACTTTTTGGGGTGCCACGTCAGCTTTTTCATATTCACATTTACATCCAAAAAAACCCAGGTAACCATAACTTGGAGTTAACACCACTTTTTGAGTCCCACTTTTATTTTTTCATAACACCCCCTTAAACAAACTAAAATATTTCATTAAACAATATTACACATTACAATACTTTTAAAAAACATACGGAATTAAAAAAACATACGAATATATTAAAATCTTTACGCCCCGGAGACTAAAAAGTCTTCATATTCGTGTTCGCGTCTTGCCCAAATATGCTCCTTAAGTTTAGTTGGAGGTCTTAGATGCTGTTATCTCGGTTTTTTCTCGCATTCTTTATTTTTCCGACGTTGAGTTTAACACCTTTCAATCCATGTACGCCGCATATTTCTTGACGGGTTAGCGTACACCTCGTTCCAGTAAAAAACCGTCATCTTTTGATCTTTTAAAATCATGTTATAGAGTATGATGCAAGAATACATAACTCGACGAAGGGTGTTGACATGGTATGATCGTGCTGGTTGTTGTATTATTCCCCAACGTCCTTGGAGAACACCAAAAGCACGTTCGACATCTTTCCGTGCACCTTCTTGACGTTTTTTAAAGTAAGCATGTTTCGCGTCATTTGCAACCGTGAAAGATTTCACGAAAGTCACCCATTGTAGGTAAATACCATCGGCTAAGTAATACCCTTTTTCATAACCAACACCATTTACCACATACGAAACTACAGGGGCTGTGTCATTAAGAAGGTCATCAAATAACGGAGAATTATCTAAAAACTTATTATCGTTATTTGCACCTTGTACCCCAAAAAACGAATGCAAAATCCACAAATCTTGCGAAGCAACAGCTTCAAGCATTATAGTATGGTATTTTTTTTTATCTCCCCTACCGTATTGTCCATGCCATGAAACTGGATAATTTTTCCATTCCCAGTGCATACAATCAATGCTTCCAAGCATTCCCGGAAAACCATGAGTTGTAAGATGTTTATTATATATGTTTTCAACGTCTTCCACCGTTGGCTTTCTTAAATACTCGACCATGTACATAGAAATAATGCACTTATTAAAATGAAATAGACAATTACGTGCAGTACGCTCACTCGTTTGCAAATATTCATCAAAAGCATCTGGCGTGGTGCCGTATGCCAATTGGCGTATGACCGCTGTGCATTTCATAATAACACTAAGACTCATTCGACCCGTAGCATCGGGTCGAACTCTAAAAAAATTAAAATGATCGGGAAGAGGATCGGCCTCATAAGTGCTAATGCCTTTGACTATTTTCAAAAATAGTTTTCGGCGCATACGGTATCTTCTTCGAAAATAATATAAGGGATACCTGCAATGATCATTGAAATAATCGGCCATCAATCGTTCTTCGGCCCCCTCTCGGTCACGATTGATTGGGTTCCGGGTAAGTGGTAGATGATTTTCTTCGGCAACCAATTGTTGGTGATACGCGTACGCTTGCTCCAAAAAGACCACGTCGGTTTCATCATCATTAGCATCGATTTCAAAAACGGAGAGTTGACGATCTTCATTATTTTGATTCATTTTTGTGTGTAGAGAGTGTTTGTGTTTTTGTGTGTGTAATATGGTAGAGTTGGGGTAGTATATATAAGGTAAAATGAAAAAAAAATCAAATTTTAAAAAACTAGCCGTTTATAAACGTTGGGGGGGTAAAATGATTTTTTT
The DNA here is from genome assembly GCA_026074375.1 of Tanacetum coccineum. Classification (NCBI taxonomy): domain Eukaryota; kingdom Viridiplantae; phylum Streptophyta; class Magnoliopsida; order Asterales; family Asteraceae; genus Tanacetum; species Tanacetum coccineum. Next base: position 13,015 of record BQNB010035705.1, read on the forward strand.
TTAAAAACGGGCCAAGTTACCAAGTTGTTGCGGTAACTTGGCACCCAACGCCGTGACCAATTTTAAAACGCCGGTACCGTAACACCGGCCACGGCGTTAACGCCAGACCCAACGGCGTTACGGTACCGTGGGCTCTAAGATAAAATGATAACACACACAAACACAAACAAAGAACTTGGTCTCAAAAAAAAAACACACAAAACCCTAGATCCATGAGGTCCTCATCCTCTTCATCTTCAAGATCCAAGATCCACTCATCTAATCGATTTGCCTAACCTGTTTGATTTCCATTCATCGAATAACGTTTGATTTGTGTAGATCGATAATAGCTTTCTCTAATCTCTCTTGTTAGATTCGACGTGATTTTTAGAATTAGGGTTTCGATTTCTAATCGATTTCTTGGTTCTAAGTAATTACCATTCATCTGATTTAGTGAGATCTAGGGTTTGTTATTCATTGTTATCTGCTAAATCCCTCTTTATTCGATTCGACGATAATCATTAGGTTTTAGATCTCCTTTCAATGGATGTTTTTAGGGTTTGATCCTTTCTTTTTCGTGATTGTGTGTTTGAACTCCCTTCAATCCAAGATGACTGGTGGACTCTATGAAAATACCAGGCGTCAGTTTTCCTCAAATGAAGATTTTACCAAGAAAATTTCCCATTCGGTTTTTGTAACTAATTTTCCGGATTATGTCAATTCTCGTGATCTATGGAACAAATGTAGCGTATATGGAACGGTTATAGATGTGTTTATTCCGAATAAAAAGTCTAAAGCAGGGAAGAGATTTGCATTTGTCCGTTTCATTAAGGTCTTTAATCTCGATAGATTGGTGAAGAATTTATGCACGATATGGATTGGGAGTTATCATTTGTTTGCAAATCAGGTTAGGTATGATAGGCCTCAAAAACCTCTGAATCCTAATACTAATGTCCCCCAAAAATATGGTTCGAAGAAGGATGCAGACCATAGGAATGGCTCAACGGGTTCTCATCAGAAAAAGGGAGGTGTGACTTCTTATGTTTCAGTTGTTAATGGGGTAACTCCGTTGGTCCAACCTGGAAATTCGTTGTCATCTGCTCCTGCTCTGGTGTTAGATGAGGAGTGTGTTGTGGAAAGGGATTTCTCTAATTGTGCTATGGGGAGAGTCAAGTCCTTTGATTCCATTACCAAGTTACAATCCCTTCTCGTGGACGAGGGATTCGTGAATGTTACATTGTCCTATCTTGGAGGCTTGTGGGTTATGTTTGAATGTGATAAACCTGATACGAAAAGAAATTTGGTTAATCATGTTGGGATCAATTCTTGGTTTCAAGTGATACAGGAAGTTAATCCGGACTTTGTCAGTGATGAACGAGTAGTGTGGTTAGATATTGAGGGAGTCCCACTTTATGCTTGGTCTCGCAAATCGTTTGATAAAATCGGTAACAAATGGGGAGAAGTGCTGAACATTGAAGACTCGTATGAGACTTCCTTTGGACGTAAGCGTCTATGCATTTTAACTAAACATCCGGTGTCCATTTTTGAATCTTTTAAAATTATTGTTAAAGGTAAAGTGTATATGGTTCGCGCAAAAGAGCTATTTACTTGGACTCCTTCTTTTGAATCTATAAAGGAACATGATTATTCCTCGGAAGACGAATCTGTTCAAGGAGTAGGATCTAAAGAAAATAAGTATAACACGTATGAGAAAGAGGAGGGTGAGTTTAATAATAGTGAAGATGAAGAAGTTGCTGAAACCGATTTTATGGAAAAATCTTCTCAGTCAATGGAACACAGTGTACACGTGGATAAGGAAATTTCTGCTGATCCGTTTGGACTTAATGATCTATTAGGTCTAAAGAAGCCTGTAGAGGAGAATTTGGAACCGAGTCCGTCTTTGTCACACCCCCCGGGGTTCTCGCCAGTGGGATCTTTGAATTCAAGTGACAAGGAATTGAATAAGGAGTTTTCACCAACGATAAGTGCTAAGGTAATGAACAATTCTCAAGTGGTCCATGAAGATGTTTCGTTTAACTCTGTTGGGGGAAGTGGGAATAATAAAGGGGGATCTGTTTTGGGAGTGCTCGATGAGATGATTCGTGTGGGTAGGGCTATGGGGTATTCTATGGAGGGGTGTGAAAAAGATATCGAATCCATCATTAATAGCAAAGGAGACGAGGCTGTTTTTAGATGAATTTTATGTCTTTAAATATTCAAGGGCTTGGTAGCAAGTCCAAAAAGGAGTGGGTAAAGGAGTTATCTAATAATAATAAACTTAATTTTATTGCAATTCAAGAAACGAAGATGGAGAAGGTGTCTCACATGGATGTGAAATTTATGTGGGGTAACTCGAATTATGACTACGTGTTTAGTGAAGCGGCTGGTAATTCTGGTGGAATTCTTTGTATTTGGGAGGAATCTTTTTTCAAGAAAGATTATGTTACGATCTCGGATTCGTTTGTAGCCATTTATGGGACGTGGATCCCTAGTAAAACTAAGCTTCTTGTTGTGTCTATTTACGCCCCGCAGCAACCTTCTTTGAGACGGGTGTTATGGGAATATTTACTGATTTTGTTGGGACGTTGGAATGGAGAGGCTATTTTAATGGGCGACTATAACGAAGTGCGTACCAATGTTGAAAGACGAGGTACGTGTTTTAATGTTAATAACGCTAGCTTTTTTAATCAATTCATATCTTCTTCTGGTTTAGTGGATATTAAAATGGAGGGTTACACGTTTACTTGGTCACACCCTTCGGCGGAAAAAATGAGTAAGTTGGATAGGTTCCTTGTTTCGGATGGTATTCTTACTATTTTCCCCTCCATTTCGGCGTTATGTTTGGACCGGCATCTTTCGGACCATCGTCCGATTTTGTTATGTGAAGTTAAAGTGGACTTTGGACCGATTCCTTTCAGGTTCTATCATTCGTGGTTCAAACTCGTTGGTTTTGATGATATGGTGGAACAGACTTGGCGCGCCTTGGCTTATTCGGACAATAATAAAATGATTCGGTTTAAAAAGAAGTTACAAGAGCTCAAAAAAGTTATCAGGTTGTGGGTTAACGATAAGAAAATTCAGAGTGCAGGTTCTAAGAACTCCATTGTTTCTGAGCTTCGTGATATTGATAAACGTTTGGATCAATATGGGCCTATTGATTCGTTGATTTTTAGGCGACAAGACTTAATGAGTAACCTGAATGATCTAAAGGAGATGGAAGATATGGATTTCGTCCAGAAAGCAAAAGTCAGATGGGCGATTGAAGGTGACGAGAACTCGAAGTATTTTCATGGAATCATTAACAAGAAACGGTCTAATCTAGCCATCCGTGGTGTGTTTGTTGATGGTACGTGGTGCACAGATCCTATCTTAGTGAAGAAAGCTTTTAAAGATCACTATGAAGCTCGTTTTAATAAGCCCACAAAGGCTAGATTGAAACTAAGTTTCTCCTTTCCGAATCGGTTATCTACAGATCAGGTTGTCGACTTAGAGCGTCATGTGTCTCATGATGAGATTAGATTGGCTGTGTGGGATTGTGGAGTCAATAAGTCACCGGGCCCGGACGGGTTCACTTTTGAATTCTTTAGAAAATTTTGGAAGGTTATTGGTCCGGATTTCTGTGAAGCAGTTGAGCATTTCTTTAAACAGGGCTCGTTCTCTAAGGGTTGTAACTCTTCTTTTATTGCTCTAATCCCAAAAGTCCTGGATGCAAAATTCGTCAACGATTATCGCCCTATTAGTTTAATAGGGTGTATTTATAAGGTCGTCACTAAGATTTTGGCAAGCCGTTTGGCTATGGTTATAGCAGGCCTTGTGTCTAACACTCAATCCGCGTTTGTTGCTGGAAGACAGATCTTGGATGGTCCTTTCATTCTTAACGAAGTGCTTGATTGGTGTAAAAGGAAGAAAAAGAAAGCGTTGTTTTTTAAAGTTGATTTTGCTAAGGCTTATGACTCGGTTCGTTGGGACTTCTTGCTTGACGTCCTTGAGGCTTTTGGATTCGGTTCGACTTGGTGTACTTGGATTAGAGGTATTTCTGATTTTGCTAAGGCTTCGTTACTAGTTAATGGAAGTCCGTCTGACGAGTTTCATATTCATCGGGGTCTTAAACAAGGTGATCCGCTATCGCCTTTTCTTTTTATTCTTGTTATGGAAGCTTTGCATTTATCCGTTTGTAAAGCAGTTGATGAAGATGTGTTTAAAGGCATTCAGTTACAGGGATCTTTGGCTTTATCTCATTTATTTTATGCGGATGACGCCTTTTTTATGGGTGAATGGTCTGATAATAATTTGAGAGGTATTATCAATATTCTTAAATGTTTCCATCTCGCGTCGGGATTACAGATTAATATTCATAAGAGCCAAATTTTGGGTGTGGGGGTCCCGCGGTCTAGAGTTGAGGATATGGCTTCTTCTTTAGGTTGCACTATTATGGAAAACAAGTTCCGTTATCTTGGGGTTATGGTGGGGGCTGGGATGACTCGTCATAAGGCTTGGGATGATGTAATTTTAAAGCTTCAATCTCGTTTGTCTAAATGGAAAGCGAAAACCCTCTCGATTGGTGGTAGGCTTACTTTGTTAAAATCAGTTCTAGTTCTCGGTGCATCTCCCCTTTATAACATGTCCATTTTTAAGGTTCCTAAAGGCGTGCTTAAGGTAATGGAGTCAATTCGTAGTAACTTCTTTAAAGGTGCCAGCATGTTGGAGAAAAAAATTTCCTGGATTGCGTGGGATAAGGTGTTAGCTTCGAAGAAGAAAGGGGGTCTTGGGGTTTCGAGTTATTTCGCTCTTAATCGAGCGCTCCTCTTAAAGTGGGTTTGGCGTTTCGTTTCGCAAGATGATTCTTTGTGGTTTCGTGTTATCCAAGCGGTTCATGGGGATAAGATTGATTCTCATTCAGTTCGTAAGGTTTCCATATGGAGTTCGATTTTGAAGGAAGTTCAAGTGCTTAAGTCATCTGGATTTGATTTCTTGTCGTATTGCTCTAAACGTATCGGGGATGGTCAATCTACTAGTTTTTGGAAAGAGACTTGGATAGGGGATATTCCCTTGTGTGAGTTGTGTCCGCGTTTGTTTGCCCTTGATTCTGCTCCCAATATTTGTGTGGCGGCTAAGATGGCTGGCCCCCTGGATACGTCTTTTAGGAGATCAGTTAGAGGAGGGGTCGAACAGCAAGAATTCTCAGATTTAAGTTCGTTTTTGAATTCAGTGGTTCTTTCAACGTCTAATGATCGTTGGTATTTCTCCCTTTCTAGCAGTGGTGAATTTAGTGTGAAAGATACTCGTCTTGCTATTGATGATTTGGTGCTTCCCTCTCATTCTGAGCCGACTAGGTGGGTTAAGTTAATTCCTATTAAGATTAATGTTTTTATGTGGCGAGCTCGTCGGGGGTGTTTGCCTACTAGATACAATCTGGTCCAAAAAGGTGTTATTTTGGAGTCCACTTCTTGCCCGGTTTGTTTTTCGGATGAAGAGGATGTCCATCATTTGTTATTTCGATGTTCTCTATCTCAGGAGGTTTTGCATCGTGTTTGCCGTTGGTGGGAGATCGATTTCCAGCTTTGGCGTTCGTTCTCAGAATGGGACGAGTGGTTCTCTTCTATTCGTCTTCCGGGTTCAGTTAAAGGTTTTTTGGAAGGAGTCTTCTACGTTGCTTGGTGGTTTATTTGGGGATTTCGGAATCGTTCTACTTTTGATGTTAATAAGCCGTCTAGATCGATCCTTTTTGAGAATATTGTCTCTTCCTCCTTTCTTTGGTGTAATAGTAGGTGTAGTAGAAAGTTCTCTAGGGATGATTGGCTTAAAAACCCGCATTTAATTTCTTTGTAATTTCTTTTCTAGCTCCTTGCTAGTTTATAAAATTTTGCCGTTCAAAAAAAAAAGAGCGTGTATGTGATTTAAATTTTAAATTCAAATATGATTATGTGAGTGAGTGAGTAGAGAATGTTGTTATATGATATATAGGGGCCTTTGTTTGGAATGTTGGGAACAACAAGTACAAGAAGATACATTATGTAAGGGAATATGAGTTGGCATACTTCAAATTTGAATTTCACGCATGTGTGTAAAAGTAGGAAGTGTGTTGTGTAAGGATGGTAAGGGTTTAAGGTTCATATGTGAAAGTGATAATCAAGAAAGTGATTATGTAGGTGATGTATTGTCTTAGAGAATAAAAGAATTGGACAATAATGATTCGGAAATGTATTTGGGAAATGAAAAAAATGTTTGTTGAAATGTTGAGGCTATGTAAGAGAGTGTGTATACTCATTTTGTTGGAAAGTAACAAATGATTAAGGAAATGTTTAGTTTGGAGTGGTATGTAAGAAGTGTGGGAGTTTGTAAAAAATTTATTGCTTGGGAAGTGATAAAAATCAAAGTATAATCAACTTTTAAATAACATAAACTCAGTTAGTCATTAAGACTTAATCCATGATTAATTAACAATGGACATGATCACTAAACAACTTGATGCAAACAAGCTAAGTGCTTTGCATCTCAAGTAAAGCACTTTTCGTAAAGGGAAATGATGCGTTTACGCAAAGTGACCTTTGACTTGGTTTGACCAATAAGGGAGTAAATCCCATTATGTGATTAGAGACAACATAAATCTAGATTAAGGTCAAATGAATAGTTTCGTGTGATGGTATGTTAAAGTGTGATTATACGTAGTTTAGAAAAGAGTTTTGGCCTTAGCTAAAGGCGTTTAGTAAAGAAATTGAGTTGACATTTTTTTGAACACGGGAGGACTTGTTTTTGCTTATCCCTAAGTCTAAACCTCATTTTGATTGTTTCCATTTACTCAAGTATCATGTTCATACCTTTAGTTAGAGATTCACATGTGTCGGGTAAGAGGAAAGCTGACAAATTAAAAAACTACCAAATCTGATCAGCAGCCTGGCGCTGACGCGCACCCAGCGTACCAAAACCACTATTCAGGTTATCGTTTGTGATTTAAAGTGTTGTGAATGTTTATTTGTCATCGTTACAACATAAAGGAGATCTTAGTCAATGTTTCCATAACAATCTCCCCCTTTTTGATGATGACAAATAAATTTCTGGAAGCAAATAAAATTACAAACATAGTGAAGATGAAGAACGTCGTTGATGTAGCTTCCGTCTTGATCTTGGTTTGTAATTTAGTGAAGCTTGAACATTATTTTCACCCTTTAGCCTTAGTATCTTTCTTCTCCCTTGTAAGCTCTAGCTCTCTTTGCTTTCTTTCTCCCCCTTTTGTCGAATCAAAAAGGCAGGATCTTGATCTTTCACATGAAGGTAGATATCTTTGTAGAGGTAGAAGGTAGATATCTTCGAGCGTACTAACCTTAGATCGTTTCCCCCTTGTTTCACGGTGGGGATCCATGGGCCAAGAGCAAAACCTTCTAGGTGTTCTTGGCTAAAACAAACACAAAACACCTAATAACAAACGCATACACATGTTCAAGTACAAAGTGGGTTAGTTTGCCATTTGGATGCTTGCAAACATGGATTAGTATATCTTATTCACAATGACTCCATTCACCTTTTGTTAAGGATAATAAGGATAATAAATACACAAATAAAAACATATTATTGGAGCACACAAGTTCAACATTTGATGTTTCAACCATATTGAATACATCTCAAGCATCATTTTCCTTAAAGTTATACTTAGGGCCAGCTTCTTTGCCTGTTTTGTTCTCAACAATGAGACTCATGTTGGTAACAACAGCTAGCATGAGTTTTATTGCATCATTGATTGACGTGAACATAGACGGACCCATGAATTTAGAAGATGGGGGGCAAAAAATTATTACCTTGAAAAAAGTTGTTATGCCAAAACAGCAATGATATATTATATTGTTGAGAAACAACTTAAAAAACATCGGAAGGTCCAAAAATCAGCTTTTACTATGTAACAAAACATACTAAAAAACAACAACAAGATTTTAGCTTCCAATGGGAAAAAAATAGTCTAAAACGTACTTATATATTGCAAAATATTAACCATTTATTCAATGAACACCTGCACAACAGAAACTTCATATTTATCAAAAAAAGAAATGTTCACCTTGTTTGAGCAACAAAAAATAACAACAATAACAACAATAAAAGTTATCTCACCATAAGCAAACAATTCATCTACATATCTCCTTGATGATTTGTCATATTTTGGAACTGATTCATTACATCTTCATCTTTAACATTTGCATGTGCTTCTTTATCTATGGCACAAATAATGCAAGAGTTTAGGAAGTCTTCACCAATTTGATTCTGTAAATCAGACTTTATAGTCTTCATTGTAGAAAACATATCTTCACACTTGCGGTTGCAACAGGTAAAATCAAAGCTAACTTCAATAACCGATACACCAAGGGATAAGAAATGTGTTTTCTTTTCTTCACCATCATTATAGCAAGGTTGACAATACCATTTAAGTCTTCAAAACTCTTATCTTTGGTCACATTGGCATCATACAAGTTGAGTTGACTCTCAAGTTCCATCCTTTCAATGCTATCAAAATCATTTGAACAAATTACTCAACCTCATTATATTTGATGTTTTGAATTGAGCAAACGAGTTAGACGGATTCAAACAAGCCATGTTTGCAAGTAATTCAGAACCCACCCCACTAAAATAATTATTAAGGTCTTGAATTTGCATATCCACAACCGTGTTAAAACATTCTACCTCAAAGAAATTTTGATTAGTAATATTTACCCTTCGTCTCTAACCACTTGGATTAACACATATTTCAGGCATGTTCAACACTAGAATATTATGTTTTTTGCACTAAAAGTGGAGCGAACCCGTTTATTCTAAAGTCCTTGAGTTGTTCCTTTGTTGATTTGACCAATGAAACCGTTTCCACGATACCTTGATCTTTTTTATGTATAGCTTGTGACAATGTATTTGTGAGACCCGAAATGTATTTCATAAGATGCAAATACAATACAAAGTCAAAAGATTCAAAATACACCAGAATACCACTAGCTTGATTTTGTGTAGAACCATTATTTCTTCGTTTTCAACATATTCAAGAACCTTTATAACAGATGGAAGCATATCAATCAAACGCAAAATTGTTTTGTAGTGAGAATTACATCGTGTATCCACGACTCGTATAAGAGAAAGCTCTTGGTTTTTACCATTCCCTGTTTCTACTTCACCATTACCAATTGCTTTTTCCACTCTCAAATTTTCACATTCTATAATATATATTTTCTTTTGCAAGAAGCACAAACAACGTTTGTCATAAGATAACTTATCAAAGAAGTCAACAACACCCATGTGTTTTCTTTCCACGACAATAACTACTAATAAAAGTTGGTGAGCAAAACAATGTACGAAATATGCCGAGCTATTTTATTCAAATAATTTAGCCTTTAAACCATTGAATTCACCACGCATATTGGTAGCTCCATCATAAACTTGACCTCTAAGTTATTTTAGGCATAAATGATTTTTAGCAAAAAAGGTATCAATGAAAGATTTAAGATATGAAGAAGATGTCTCTTTCACCTTAATCATTCCAACTAAGCTCTCTTTTACTAGTCCATTTTTATTACCGTGTCAGAAAACAATTACCATTTTTTATGCAAATACGTCATCACTAATTTCTTTAAAAATGGTTTCAAGTACTTCTTCTTCAAAGCAAGTAGCAATCCGTTTTTGAATTTTTGGAGAAAATAGTTGACAATTCTTTGGAGCCCGTTTTAACACCACACCGATAATCTTATCTATATTTCTGATTAATTTTATTAATTCCAAATAGTTTTCTCTATAAAGAGAAGTTACCTTTTCATCATGGCCATGAAATGACAATTCACCGTTCAAGCAATACCTAGTAAAAATAACGGAAACATGCAATCAGATACGATAATCCTTCATCTCTTGTTCACTTCACCTATTAAATACAACAATGACTGATGGTCTTGACTCATTAGCGATTCACATTTTTTAATGCTCGATTATGGAAACTGTAGGAATCACACACTTGACGAATAAACCTCTCTGTTTTGTTCCACCCATTAAAACCTTCTATTATGAATGCCTCATTCCCACCTTTGTGCTAGATATCATCTCTAAATAAGTATCAACATAAGCAAAACGCTTTCTCCACTTTTACACTATACTCTAACCAATTACCATATAGATCAAACCAACTCGGAATACAACGCCTTGATTTGTTCCCTTTATTGTTCTTTTAAAATCGTGGCCACCGGGTTGACAAGGTTTACTAGCCCAATACTTTCGGCTTATATAATCTCTTTGATGTATTGTAAAATTCTTGGTCTATCAATAGGATCCCAAGGAAGATCATCCAAGTCAATCACATTAATAGAGTGTCTAGTACGCTTTTCACTTGTAGTCGTAGTTTCTCCACCAACATCATTCGATGTTGATGTATATGCCGTTTTTCTTTTATAATATGCTTCCATATTTCCAGCCAAAAATCCACAAACTAAATTAGGGGTGAGCACGGTCCAAATCTTCATTGTTGGAATAAGGAATGGTTAGGTGTTTTGCTTTGGTTATGTATGTATAAAAAATGAATCTTTAAATTAGGGTTTTACATAATTTGGGGTTTTTTATCAATTATCTTATGGGGTTGGTTTGTTCATCTTATAGATTATTTATTAGAAATGGTCACTTTTTTGTAGGTGATCAAGATTATGAGGCTTTTGTGTTGCTAGAACTTGATGGGTGAAAGCGGCCCGTATCTTGGCGGGGCATCATGACCAGATTTGTGTTTGCAGCCATGGCAGGTTCGCCCTTTATCCGGTTACACACCTGTAAATTTGATCCAAACATATGGGTATGTTTTGTTCTGCATGAAAATGTGATCCTGATTCGTGATTATGGATTAGTACTTTCAAATACACTGTCGGCACATGCTTTTTCGATGCCACTATTCCTTTCGTTGCCGCTAATCATGACGTGCGACAATAGTGACGGGTGTGTGACGATGGCGACAGGCTCATAAGCCGCTAAATAAGCCGACATGTTGATAAAAACCCTGGTACGCTATGCCTATCATGTACTTCGGGCATTGGTATGTGATGAAAGCTTCTATGGCTGTTATGATTGTTGTGGTGGTTTTTAACTGCTGACTTCCTGTTGTTGTACTTATTCGATGCCAACATTCCTTT